>JAHHUM010000872.1:1068995-1367760 GCA_036173005.1 Crenichthys baileyi
CGTGTTATCTGGGAGCACATGGCAGTCTACCTGGATGACCTCATGGATTGGGTGCTTTGTGGCTGAGAAGCAGAAGCAATATGTTGCCCAAAATCACATTGAGCTGTGGGCTGAGGTCATAGTGAGATAGGGCTTGTGGAAACACTGATGCTCACGCTAACATGGCCAGTGTTGGAAACTACTCCCAGAGGAACCCCAAAAAACAGGACAGTAAAATCTCACTTGGCAGTTCTCCGACAGGAGAACAGAGCTGTCCACGTTTGTGTTTAGTGGAGATGATATGGAGACAAAATGTGGATTTCTTGTAATTTTCCATTAGGTGATGTGTATCAAAAGCAATCTTTCTGGATATATGATGAGTGTTTTATATATATATGAACTTCCTCAGTGTAAATATATGAAAGGAAAGGCAGGTGGTCCAAAACAGAAGGACAGGAAGAGGTATTTCTGAAGTTTGTGCTGGTCTTTTAGTGTACCTGTTTTCCCCCGGTCACAGCCTTGTAAAAGTTTTAACATGCTTCCTATTAAATGACATCATGACACGGCTCATTTAAATTATGTAATGGCAACCTGCAGGATGGAAAGTGTTTAGTTTCACTTCAGTCAATAAACTATGTTTCCTTAAATATTCTGCTGAAAAGCTCAACCTTTACAGTTTTTTATCATCTGAAAAAGATAGCGTTTCAAATATCAGTCTTATCATTATATTACTCTTTGCTAAAAATTCTGGAGATAGTGATGTCCCAATCAGCAGTTTTTGCCCTCAGTTCCAGTCTGAGTCATCAGACTTGGATTTTCTTTAATTTTTTCTTAATTTGACTTCAGTGAAATCAGAAATCCAGCAGCTTTAAAGGGCAGTGAAATAAGACAATACATTACATTAATAATACATGGTCTACATTAGTATTACAGTTTTGTCCCACTTAGCTGACTCACCAGTGACATTCAAGATGTGTTAAAGGAGCACAACCTTAATACAGTGCTCCAACATGAGGTTATGTAGGTGAAGAAAGCTGCTACAATATTCTTACAAGGCATTAAATCCAAATATCCAGAGCAGTCTATCCTTCACCGTGGACAACATTTTAAATGGTGAAAAACGCATAGTTTGATTGGGAAATAATATGCCAGGTCTATTACACGTTTTTGCTAGCTATGCAAACAAACAGAAGCATTTTTAGAAATTAGCAACACAGGCCTACCTGGGGGTGCGGCGTTCATAAAATCAATAATCACTCCAAAACCAATCATTTGAAAATGGTTTGATTAAGGCCCTGATCTGATATTTGCGAGTGGATCAGGGCAAATCAAACTGAAGGAGCTCTCTGTAGTCTCAGAACTTTAGTTTTGTTTTATTGACAGTGTTTAATTTTGTTTACGTCTTTGTGTTTTTTCAGACTGAGGTGATAAAAAAGGCTCTTAAGGATTTAGATTTAAACATAGTGGAAATGACTGATGAGAATGCAACACTGGATGGAGGAGACGTTCTGTTTACAGGTAGGTTTCACAGATTTTTATGACTACACATCGATTTTCACATGATAATCCCAAAATAAGATCTTAAGGGTTTTCTTCTGTGTTTAACTATGTCTAGTTATTGTTGACTCTTAAGTCATCTAGGTATGTTATATTCTAGTTACTGTGCATTCAAATTTGGGGGAAAACCTAGAATACACAATCACACACACATAATCACTCTACAACACACAAATTAGATTTCAAGTGAACCCATAAGTACACATATCTATTAAAACATTAAACTGACATGACAAAGCCATTATAGCTAATCTTATTTTAAATGCAGCTGAATACAGGCCTAAGTAATAAAATAGATTTTTCCATCTGTTGGTCCTTGCTTTTGGCTGTCTGAATCTCTTAACAGATGGTAGGAAATTAATTTCACCATTAGGTGGATGATAGGGGGAGTATCTTCAGCCTTTTGTGTGGCTCTCTTTAAAAATGTTTCTGTTAGATCAGGTCGCAGATGATCAGTCGATTCTTAACATTGCAATACAAAATTCAGAAGGTGACGTCACGGCAAAACTAGTACCCTGCCCCGATTGACACTTAGAATTTTACAACCTTGATACCAAGACATATGCACTGTTCAAACCAGGAGGGCATCAAAGCAATACACATTAAAGATGTGGCAGAACTTCATGTCACCTGAAATGCACTTCACTTCCTCATGTTAAGCCCTTCATAATATGGGTTTTTTAGTATGTCAGCATACACTGCATGTCAAGATAGGAAACAGTGTGGCTGTTATGCAGTTGCATAATATATTGATTATAACAACATTAAGTAATAAGATGATCAATCTTATTGTAGCCAGTGTCACCTGTTGGTGCTTCACCCCTCTGATTAAAAGAGGAGCAGATAGAGTGGGAGCCAGTATCAGAAATACTTTTTAGAGCTCTGTAATGATTGTGTCTGCTATTGGAGTGTGTATGGCCACACAGGATTTTAAGAATGTATTTCAGCTGGATGTAGATGTGATGACGTGTTTTAGATCTACTGTGTCCTGCTGTCCTTTTTGAGCTGAGTTGAATAAATAGCTTTTTGTCAGTGCGTGCATGGTCTGTAGTCCAGAAGACCTGGGAATGCATTTTCTAAAGGCGAACTTACTACTTTTTTGTTTTTTTTTGTTTTTTTATGACCACTTCCCTCTTTGACACCAGCCACAATTTATAGTCACAAGCTCTTATATCTAGCACACCTAACTCTATTGGCATATTTCATATGTGAAGTTATTTGGGATCCTGAAGTTTGCTGTGCTAGCTAAGGTGTCTTGCATGTTAACTGTGCTGTGATTATTGCATTGTTGTGGACAATCACTCAGATTTATATCAGGGTCTTCCTCGACTTCCAGGGCATTGTGGAGTATACGAATAGTGTTGGCTGGAATATTTCTATATTTGCGTGATTCAGTGACGTAACTTTTATTGAACTTGCTTTGCAACATTATTAACAGCACAGTTTTTGACAATTTGTCTGCCCCCTAAATTGACACTGAACCTGCTGTTTCACTTGTCACCTTCTTTGCTAAAGAAGTATTGCTAATATGGCCTACAATAGACAGCTATTTTGCTATTTAATTATATTAAAATATGCTAAAAAGAAATATATCTGAGAAACAATTATACATTCTATTTTCTTTTTTCCCAATTTGACATTGAGTCAAACTGTGATTGAGTCAAATTGTATACGTTGTCATATTAAATCAATTAGAATATGTGTTTTGATGAGGTTTGTTTGTCAGTTTGTCAACCTTTAAGCAGACATTAAACATACTTTTCATTAAGCCCACAATTATATATTAAAAGCTTTTTTTATTGGTCTGAAGTAATATTCTCATCTTAAATGTTCGGTTTTCATTAGCTGTAAGAAAACATTCTGTGTGTAATTAATCTATATAATGTGATTTACTTAGTGAACTGAGTTATTGAAATAGATGAAAAAATCATTCTAGTTTATTGAAAATGACTGTGAATTGTTCATTTGGTATTCAGCAAGAAAAAAACTGATGTCTAAAAATTTCTTTAGAAGGTAAAAATTACATTATCTATTAACATTCTTGTTTTTAGGGTAAGTAAACTTTAACATACACTAAACTAAAAGCAGGACATTCTATAAATTGAGATTTGTATTCATGTTCACTTTACAGTATACCAGATAACACTATATTGATAAGTGGTAAGTAAACAGGAAATTGTAGAGGTGAGTGAAATAGAACAGCTTCTATAGACTATATGTAAGCAGATGAGTCAGTGCATTTAAGCAGGTCTCTGTATTTTGCGTTCTTTGGGAAAATATTCCTACATGTGACCTCCATGACCTGGTGCCCCTGTACGCCCACCAGAGTTTCACTTGTTCTAAAACTGTTGTGTACCACCCTGCAGATCCCCGAAACTCACTACAGCTGTTAAATGTGTTAGACGGCAGCTAACAAAACTGATGAACACAGTGAATCAGAAACATGGTGGTCTGAATTTTGTTCAGAACATTGTGTTACACTTGCATGGAGATTTTAAATGCGGGTCAGTGGCGTCTTCACTGTATGAGCCAGATGGAAAACGTACAGTACACCTAATTGAGTTTCTAGACATTGGCGCTGTGGTGTCTTTCTTTTCAGCTGAAATCGGTTTCACATGACAGGGTAAGAAACATTTCCTGCTGGCAGGGCCCAGACTAATGGCTCATATTGTAAAGGCTCAGCAGCAACATAAGGAACCTGTCCCTGAACTCAGTGTGCAGCTGTATTCTTGCCAGGGATTCAAGGAGATCTTTTTTTATGCCTGTTCCGTTAATCCCGAATGCACAAAGAATTACAGCGTAATTACTGCCTAATTTGACTTAATTTCTGCCGACTTTACAAATTTAGATTTTGAGATGTCTTTTCATTCAGGTCGAGAATTCTTCGTGGGCCTTTCTAAACGGACGAATCAGAGAGGAGCTGAGATCCTAGCCGATGCATTTAAGGTGAGTTTATGTGGTCCATCAATAGGTGGACTTCCTATACCCACTTATTTATGTTTAGGTTCACTGGAGCCCAGCTGATAACCAGAAGCCAACATGAGGAGAGACACAACCATACATACTCAAGCCTTAGGGCAAATTTAGAGTCATCATTTAACCTAAAGTGCATGTATTTTAGACTGTGGTTGCAAACCAGGAGAAAACATACATGTACCTGAACCAACATATGTTTGACCACTTTTGAGGGCCACATTTGGTTAAATAAACACAATGATTAAAAAGTGGTGATCACCATTACATTATACCACTGGTTAGTTCATAAAGTGACTTTTTGAGGTCCTGGCTGTAGTAAAACAACAATTTGACTGGTTTTATTTTATAATAAAGGAACAAATCAATAAAATAAATTCAATGCTTTATTTATCCCAAAGGGAAATCAAATGTTCTAATAACTCCAACTATTTTACATTCACACATAAATACGGTTATTATAAATAGTGATGGCTGTGGGCCGGAAGGTTGTCCTGTAGGAGTCGATATTACAGCAGATACGCCATACATATATCATAAAAAGGTATATTTATTTCAGCTGTATGTTGTGTGTTTTCAAGTGTTTACTTTTGTTCATTTTTAAGATTGTAACTTAAAGGTAACACAAATCCAAAACAATTTTTCTCAGAACATTGGAATAAGATCAAACAAAAAAAGTATTTTTAATACCAAAATTTTAAATTATGGCTATGCAACAGCCACACAGTCATGAGGAAGACATCTTACTTTACAGGTGTCCAGCAGACAGTTACTGACAACCTCCACAACGTTGGTAAGCATCAAACGTTTACTCCTAAAGCTGACTGTTCAGAGTGAAAACATGCAAGCATATTAATGGGAAGTTGAGCTATTAAGGTTATCCTGATCTATCTTCCTTATTTTTACCTCCATCTTCTTCCCTCCCTGTTGGATGGAGTAAGGGGGAGTCAGGATTAGCCTAAACCGGCTCAGTTATGGTTGAGGTGCAAACACACCCTCCATTTCTGCTACCTGTATGGCCCCCTCTCTTTTCCAATGGTTATGGTCAATCTGACAGAGAGAGGTATCCCAATCGTTGTGGTTTGTAGTATAACAATGGCCAACAGTGGGCTCTAGATGGACAAACTGTCTACTTTTAAGGCTAGGCTTAGAACTTTCCTTTTTGATAAAGCTTATAGTTAGAGTGGCTTAGGTTATCCTGAGCTATCTCTGTAGTTATGCTGCTATAGGCTTAGGCTGCTTGAGGACATAATGACCACTTTCACTCTCTTCGCTACATTCTCACACTACTCTACAATTATTTGCTGTTATTTCAGCTTTTAACTTTGTTCTCTCTCTTTTCTCTTCCTAGAAGCTACACCTGGCCTGACTCTGTGTCTACCTGTGACACCTTTCTGGAGAGGGGCATCGTCCTAGCTTCTGCTGGCAACAACTTAATGCTCACCCTCTACCGATGATCCACATGGCCCTGTCTTTCAGTGTTTAAGCCTTTCTCTCTCCTAGACATAGCTACTGACTGAGCTTTTACTGTGACTAACTCTATGTGCTCTCTTCAGACTCTAACCTTGAAAACTGGCCCAGAGTTTATCTGTTCCTTCTTTCTAGGTGAAACGACTAAAGGAGCTACATCCATTAACATTTACTTTTCCTTCCCATAGAAAGTACTCCTGGATCAGTGCTTCTTTGTTCTCTTTGTGTCTCTGCTCTGTTCTCTCTAACCCCCAGTCGGTCGTGGCAGATGGCCGCTCACACTGAGCCTGGTTCTGCTGGAGGTTTCTTCCTGTTAAAAGGGAGTTTTTTCCTCTCCACTGTCGCTACATGCATGCTCAGTATGAGGGATTGCTGCAAAGTCAACGCCAGTGACTGTCCACTGTCTCTACATGCTCATCCGGGAGGAGTGACTGCTACAAATCTCTGACTCGATGCAATCTGTTGGGTTTCCTTAGATAGAAAAACTTTTTATCCAATTTGAATAAATAACTGAATCTGACTGCACTGTTCAATGATTAGGATAAATTGGAATGTATGTACCTGAGTTTTGTGAAGTGCATTGAGACGACATGTGTTGTTAATTGGCGCTATATAAATAAACTGAATTGAAAGGATAGGTTAGAGTAGAAAAAGGTGCAAACAACAGGGGTAACTGCATCCTTGAGAGGATTGTGAAGTACAGCCCATTAAATAGTTTTGGGGAGATTCACAAAGCTTGAACTGCAACATGAGTCAAAGATTCAGGAGCCACCACACACAGACATATCCAGGACATGGGCTACAGCTGTCACAGTTCTTGTGTAAAGCCACTCCTTGTGTAAAGCCAGAGACAACATCAGAAGTGTCTTACCTGGGCATAGGACAAAAAGACTAGATTGTTTCTAAGTGGTCCACAGTCTTCTGAACTGAAATTAACAGCTGTTTTAATCACCATGATATCGCCGTGTTTAATTGGCCAGCAAACTGGCTTGACTTGAACAACATACAGACTTTCCAGGTTATTGCCAGATGCCAGTCCCAGCAATGTGACGATCTCCCATTAACCTTGGTTGCTATTAAAAGGAACCTGATTTCCTAACACCTGAGCAGAGCTGCAGGACGTCACATTGATGCCGACATTCAAGCAAAAGAAGCCCATACCAGATACTGAGTGCGTATTCTGCATAGTACAAGAGTATACTTTTGATCAGGTTTCTTTTTTTATATAAAAGCCTTATGTAAAATTAAAATTTACAGTAAAAAATACAATTTTGAGTTTTCCTTAGCTTTAAGCCATAATCATCAAAATTAACATAAGTAATGTTTGAAACATAACACTTTGTGTGCACTGAATTTATATAATATATAATATACAATATTATATATTATATATATATTATAATATTTATATAATTCCCTTATTTAACAGTTATTATAATATTAAAACCCATAAAACATAAAATGCTGTTGTACATAAATAAAAATATTCAGTAAGTGCCCTCTCATCTCCTGACGAGGTAGGCTGAAGTGTTATTTTTATTCTGATTAGTTGGTCAAAACAAAGCCAAAATGTGTGGCTTGTTAAAAAAATAGTCTTTTATCTTATCTACATTTTATAGAATGAAAAATTTGACTAAACCTATTAACAAAACTTGCCTGAGACAAAAACTGAAAAACAGTCAGTATTCACTAACAGTCTATATTTTCAGTCAGGTGGCTTTTTAAAATGTTTAGCACATTTTTTTGTTGTTTGTTTTTGTCCCTCAGCACCACGGGGCTGATGTTATTGATTGACACAGCTGTCAGGAGTCCCTGTGGTAATTAGTATTTAGTGTCTTGGAGCAGGCCTTAGCTGGCTTTCAAGCATTTATAATCAACATTTGATGCAAACCCTTGCCAGTACTGTCCAAGGTGATTAATCGAGAAGCGAATAACAAAGATTTAAAAAGCTGATGTGAGGGAGTAAACCTTGTATTAATTACTTCATGGACAATTTCCTCCTATGCCATTAGTAATTCTATAAATCACCCTATTTACTCTTGGCTGCTCTGCTGCACATGCGTGCCACTTAAGCAGATGTTTCTCGCTAGACGCTGATGAGTCATGTTTTTAATTTAAACCTGTGAATTGGGTTTAAATGATCCCATCATTAGCAATTGCCACCTCAGTCAAAATAATGCTTTTGATTTTAGCATTTAAGGAACCCATGTTTCTATTATTTCAGCTAATAATAATTGGACTACACCGCCACTTATAGGATTTGTATACAGTATTGCCTTTTCATTATCACTACAATACTGAATTTAACACCCTTTTTTCCAATACACGTGCACTATAGAAAACACGGGTGCTTCAAAAGAGACACATACCTCATAGATATGACAGGATTGGGGTTCCACAAAACTGTCTTTATTTTGTCACTTTACACCTGCATTTTAGCCAAGATATGTAAAGACAAGAAACTGTGTGAGTGAGAGTTTATCTATACAATTCTGACAGATCTTAATGAACACGGCAAAACTGTATAAAACGTTGTGCCAAATTCAGTGTTATGAGACATGAATACTTTGAGCTAAAATTGGTATGACAAGCTACAGAATTAGGTAAGTGTTCAGCCTAGTCTTTTTAATACAATATGACAGTATATGTTGTTACTTTTTTTAAGTTGAATTGACCAAAGTTCAACTACTGACAATGACTTGATAATTTTAGTCATGTTCTGGTACCTAAATCGTTTCTAAATAAGGCAGATTCCCCTTACATACTGAGGAATGCAGAAGCCATGACAATATATGTATAGTGCTTGTTCACATGTGCAACGATTAGCCACAAGTGAGACATTATGTAAATGTTTGTATTGCTTTGTTAGGAAGGAGAGGCTGGAAAACAAAACAAGGCATTTCAAGTAAACAAAGGGTTTTGTTCTTTGTATCCATGCACACCTCAAAACATTATAGGAAACTGATGGAAAATATGAAATACTTAAACTGATTGTCTCTAAACTACTTGGTATGACTTAATAATAATGCAGATCAATCCCTTGTTAAATGCAATAGGTCCACAAACACCTGACCCCAAGTTGGCACGGTATTGCTGAAACTAGAAACAGCTTGATGGTATAGAAAAGGGTGCTATTTACTGTGTTTTAGGGTTCAATTTGATAGATGAAATGTGAGTATATAGGAAGGAACACACTATTTAGTGTAGTTTTTCCTATTTTGTTGAAAGTTGGTCTCAATCTTTTCAGTTAGTGCTTGCACCAAATAATTTCCCCTTTGTTGTGGTTTGATCTTTATACCAGGCTCACCAAAACCTGCAACCCTGCATCAAGAAGTTTTCAAAATACCACAAGTATTACAGCGACAGCAAGATTTATTCCATGCAGGATTTAGGGCATGCTGCCTTCAAAATGAGTAAGAGTGTGACTCTAAAGCACAAACTGATTTTATCTTTTTTCATTTGCTGTCGGTGTAAATTAGAGACATTTTGATCTGCGATCCTTTGTTCATCACATTTGGCCTCACTCTGAGAAGCTGTGGCAAAACTAAGAAGCATTGCTGATAGGCACATTCAGAGCTGGCTCATAATGTCAAGAGTTCAGGACATTACGGTAACTTCAACTGCCTTATTCTATTGCTCCCCTTGTCCCATCTGTATCTGGTTTGAGTGCCTCATTACGGATTCCTCTGTGTTTTCTGTTATCTTTGATAAGATGGGGCTAAATGATTCGTTCCTGGCAATTGACAAAAGGAAAAATCACTTAGCCATCAATTATTGTTTTTTCCATTTTTTATCAGATTGCTCCATCCTATCACTGTTGGTTTTTCCTTTAATTATCAAATGATGGATAATTCTGTTTCCAGGTTTGTTTAGTGCTACACAACTGCATGCAGATGTGAAGGCTCTTTGCTTTAAGGCTCTTACAGATGTTGGGATAACGGGTGTTACTGATGGAATCAATTTGTTTGGGAAGTAGTGCAGAGGTTAAAGGATCTTTTTCTCTGTTACAGTGTACAAGTGTTGATTCCTTACTGGAGGTATCCAATAAGGAATCATCTAATTTCCTTCTGCCTCAATAGTCAATATAGTCTATTTAATTCAAAACATGAATGTGAGTCTTAGTTTAGATCAAAAGGAACTGTTTCTACATCTTTTTCCCATTTATCTTGATAAGAGAAGAAGAACGGCTTGCATTTCTAATTTCACACAGAAACTTCCTGTTTGTGGATAAGGAATGGAGAAAGCACATCCTGTAATTTCCAGTAGTTCCCAGCGGAACCCATAACCACATATCAAGAGTTCAGGAAAATTTCATAAATGGGCTAATTTAAGTTTTTTCTGCATGATGAACCACAAAGTACCACACTGCTGTTCATTTTTAGCAACAAAGAGAAACATTGTGCTTAATTTGAACTAACAATGTGCTGCAAGTAGTTACCTGATAAGAACTTACATGACAACTCCAGGGGAAGCTTTCATAGTGGAGTCTAATGGGAAAACATAAGAAGATATGTTGCACGTTTGTTTGTGTCCAGCATTACCTACATTATCTGAGTGTTGCACAAAAAATATTTACATATGACTTCAGTAAATACGTGTTAAATAAGCTTTACTTTAAATTACTGCTCTCTTCAATATTTTATTCTGACCCGACCTTGAATCCTGTAAATGTTTAAAATATTACACAAGTGCACTTTCAATATTCAAAGGGAAATTCCCATCTCGGTCTATCAGGAAGTTTGAGCTAAAATAAAGAGAAAGTTGGAAAACCAATGTTTTCACAGGCTATGCAGTAATTTTTATAGGCAGATGTGAGGATTTAATACCTGCAGGGATGTCTTTGACTGGTGTTTTAGCACGTCGTCCAAGATAAACTGCTGAAGGCTTAAGATAAGCATAACTATGTGGGTCCTAAAACTACTTCACAAACGATCCTGTCCTAATACAAATCAAATTTGCCTGTTTGGATGCAGGTTGTGAAAAATTCTGAGAGATTTTAATTACAAAGAGTTTATTTGTGACCTTTTATGGTGTGATAAAAGAACTGCACAACAGTGTGGTGATCTATGGTTCAAATCCAAATTCATGTTTGTTATTTTGGTTTGTGTTTTCATGTTCTCCCTTTTTTCCACAACCCAAAGACTTACAGGTTGAGTTTGTGGTAACTTCTAAATTGTCCTTAGAAGTGAATGCATATGTAGGCGGTTGTTTTTCTGTGTTAGCCATGGGAGAACCTCGCAAACTGTTAAGGAGACATAATGTGTAACAGGATCACGTGGGTACATTTAACAAACGAGTAAGTGATTGAAATCTGTGCAAAAACTGCTTTTGCCTTGTCATAAGATGTCATTTTGCATTTAAGCAGCTGGTTTTTGCCACTATTTAGGTGTGGAGGGTTTACTGAAGAAATGCAGTGTAGTTTTAACATTTGTGTTTCATCCAATAATCTAAGTTGGGAAACTATTGTTTGGGTAAACATGTTCTTCAACGTTTGTTGACACCTGTGATAAAAATATGCAAAAAGCCTTAAAAGAATCTTGTCACAGCGGTGTAATTTCAGACTAAAAATAATCACAATTCCTATAAAATCCCTACAAACGGTACCATTTGTTGTCATTTATATTTAACTTCTAAGTGGATCTGGGTGGCTAATAATCTTTCACTAGTAATCAATTACTTCTTGTTTCCTTGGGGTATATATATGTTGTGACACAGAATCCCATTTCTATTAGTCACTCTTCAAAATGGTGAAGACGAGAGAACATGTCATTTGAGTAAGGCAGATGAATGTTTATCTTGATCATCTAGTCAGGAAATAGCTCTAGTAAAATAGATACTCACCGAAACCTGAGCAATAATTGGAGAGTTTAAAACAACTGGAGATGTGACAGACATGGCTGGACGAGGACAGAGATTATTTTGTCATGACACCACAGTAAAATGGGTAGAGACGTAAAAACATCTCCTAAGCTTTCTGGAGGACAGCAATGACGAGTGGAGGACGTCTGAAGTAAATGCTATACAAGGGCTTTGGTACACATTTCAACGATATAAAAGTAATAGAAGAGGCCACTATAAAAACATGGTACCCCACCCCTACCTACTTTTTTTTCCGGAATTTTTTTTTTATTTTCTGTCACAAAAAAGACACTTCATTCTTTAATTACAGAGTGACTATTGTTTTACTTTCAAATATGCCAGACAGGTGAAAATAAACTGTTATAAGTTTCAGCTGCAAGAATACAGTTTTGTGTAACTTTTGTTTTTGTAACAGCAGTAATAACAGTGTTTGGCAAGCAGACTGGCTGCAGCCAGAGAAAGTGGCTCAAATCAGGCTTCTACAAGTTCCTGTGTAATCTTCCCATGAGCACGGGGCTCAGTGACATCACCTCTCAGACACTTCTGCTGTTTCCACCCCTAAATGGTGTTACTTTATTTTAAATGTATCCTCTGTTATTATTATTATTATTATTATTATTATTATTATTATTATTATTATTATTATTATTATTATTATTATTATTATTATCCAGGAGTGAGATATATTCACTTTGATTTATTTCAAAGTCTGCATTGTGAATACATAAATCCTACCTTTATGAGTAATTTTTTTTTTATTAATAATTGTTTTATGTACAATGCTTTTGTCAGATGTTTATCAACCATATTCAGCCAAGGTTATTTTAATAGGATTACATTTTTGGAGAAAATGTTTGTAAGGAAAGTGAAAAGTGTTTTCACATTACTGGTCAAATCTTTGACCCCAGAACGCAGAGATTGTTGCTAACATTTTCAACCTGCTTGTGTCCTGTGCTCATGAGGCTTATTTTTTTCAGCTTTTATAACTTGATTGTGTTATACAGGACTATGCTGTTTCCACTGTGCCTGTGCTGGAGGGGCTACACCTGAAGAGCTTCTGCAGCATGGGAGGACCTGGGCTTATCATCATCGGCTCCAGCGAACCAGCTCAGAAAGCTCTTAAAGTAGGCAGAAGCTTATGCTACACTACAAGTTTTACACAAGTTGATTCAGATTGAATTTATTTATTGGCACCTTCTTATTGCAGCCATATGAAAAAGCCTTGTTCTCTTAATCCCTCTGCATTAATTCATGTTCTCTACTAATTTGCAGGGAATGCCTCTGGCATTTGCTCTCTAGCTTTAATTACGAAGGTTTTGTCCTCTTATTACACAGCTTGAGCTCATTACTGCATGAAAGGCTTCTAAATGGAAATTCACAGGATGTTGGGCGTCCAGACAAGAGACGGCTTACAGCCTGACAGAGACAGATTGGTGGTTTACACCAAGAGAGTACTAAATCTCAGCACATCCCGCCCGGCTCATGAACTATCCCGAAAATTCCCAACCATGTGCAAGTCAGTTTTTTGTTCATACTACTCTCAAGTGAAATTCTCTCTCTCACACACACACACACATATATACATTGTTTAATTAATTCCATAACTACAAAAACATATACGCTAGAGTACACCCTTGGGTTTCTCATGTACTGTGTGGCTGGTCTTCTCCACCCTTGCTTTCAGAGTCAGAACTCCCCCTACAGGCCAAACACATAATATGTAAAATACTCATTTGGTGGATCTCTGCCAAAGTGTACACAAGAACAGAAGAATCTGCAAATAAGTACCTAAGCTCATAAAATTTATTTTCCAGCTTCGACTCATTAAGACTTATGGCTGTTTGATCGCCCTCAGTAATTATCTGGTGGAGTAATGAATGGTGATACTTAATGACAGAGGACTCGCTTGCTAATTATGGCTTACATCACCTTCTCCTGCAGCAATTAACTTTTGTTTTAAAGGATTTCTAACAACCCAGCATATGCAGGTGGGAAATAATGTCTCTGCGAGGAGAGCAAAATCATATGAATGCAGCTTTTATGAATTTAAACTGTTTGTTTTAGATATTGATGCTGGTCTCATGACAGTGAAGGTCCTCCTCTGCATATTCATCAAATAAAATTTAAGCTCAACTGATTCATTTTGTTTTAAAGGAAGGAACATTTCAAAGTGGGAATTTTATGAGGACAAAACAGGATGTCCCAATCAGATTTCATATAAAGTACCTCTTAAACATTTTCAGATTTTGTCACTTTTCAAACACAAACTATAATGTATTTTACTAGAATTGTACTCAGAGTAGTATATAATTGTGAAGTGGAAGAAAACAAATGGTTTACAAAATGTTTTACAAATAAAAATCTGACAAGTGATGTGTGCATTTAGCCTCTTGAGTGAAGACTTTGTAGCAGCAAAATTTAAGGTATGTTTTTACCACCATTGTTCATTTTTCTTTGCAACATAGCTCAAGCTCAGTTAGATTTAATGGAGAACATTTGTGCATAGCAATTTTTATAAGAGATTTGTAATTGGATTTAGGTCTAGACTAGCTGGGCCCTGCAGCTGTCCTACAAGAAGATGAGCTTCTGCACCAGTCTTAAGTTTTTTGCAGCCTCTACCCAGTTGTCTTCTATGATTCAACTATATTTAACTCCATCCATTTTACCATTAATTTCCCTGACAACTTCCACATCACTGCTAAAGAAAAGCATCCCCACGGCATGATGCTGCCACCACCAGGTTTCAGTATTAACTTTCCTTCATACATGTTTTTTTGCATGCAAGCCAAAATTTTGCTCTCATCTGACCAGAGTTCAGTTTTTCACATGTTGGCTCTATTCTCTACATGACTGATGGTAAACTTGATATGGGCCTCTTAAAGCTGTCTTCTTGGGACAATTCTATAAAGGCCAGATTTGTGGAGTGCACAGCTAATAGCTGTCCTGTCAAGAGAATCTACCTCCAGAGCTGTGGATATTTGCTGCTCGTCCAGAGTTGCCATCGGTCTGCTTTTCTGATTAATGGTCTAATTGCATGGCCTGTGAGTTTAGATGGGCGGCCATGTCTTGATAAGTTTGCAGTTAAGTCATAGTCGCTCTACTTTAAAGTTTTGGATTTTGTTTTATAAGGTGGTGTTTTTACTTATCCCACAACTCTATCCATGACCAGTCTGCTGTGTTTCTCAGTCTATATGGTGGTGTTTGTTCACTAAAAGATTAATTTGTTTGCTTATTTTATGCTTTTATTCCCTTAAACATCCAGAGGTTGCATTGACTTCCATTTAAACTGTAGGGACATCTATTCCTCAAAATGGTGCAGGGCAGTTGTGCAAGTGCTAAGTACCCAGATGTTTCAATCCATCTATGTTCTCCAATAAACCTCTGAGGCCTTCACAGAATGCTTTATTTATGCTGAACATAAATTACATACAGTGGACTCTATTTACCAATTAGGTAGTTTCTAAAGACAGTTGATTGAAATTTATTTAGCTGTATTTGAGTAAGGGGGAAAAACATTACACATTTGATTTGTGAAACATTTTGAAAACCATGAATCCTTTTCCCTCCACTTAACAATTGTGTGCTAGTTTGTGTTAGTCTAGACCAGAGGTCTGCAACCTTTACATTCCAAAGAGACATTTTTGCCCTCAGTCCAGCTAAATAAAACTTGTGTGAACATTTGAAAAAATACAACTTATTATTTTTCATAAATATCTACTGTAGGATATTTTTTGTCATTTTTAAAGAACCACCATTTTTCTTTTTATTTGAAATAACAAAAAAACAGAAAACGTTTGCAAAAGGAGAAAGGATTTAATTTATTTTATAGGATGTTGATATTTGTGGAAAATGATGTAAAAGAACACATACTTTCCAACCCCATAACAAGAAAAATAGATCCCAAACATGTTACTGGTACTTTTAGTTTCATTCTGTTTTGGGAATTCAGTGCAATTATCCTGTAAGAAAGTTAAAAAAAAACTGCTAAAACCTGCATTTGTATCTAAAAACATTCTTCTTTATCTTTGTAGCCAAAGTTATTTAGAGCAATTGTGGAAGGTCCAAAGAGCCTCTTGCGTCTTTGGAGTCAAAGGTAGACCTCTGGTCTAGTACACAAAGTCCCAATAAAATACACTACTTGGTGCTTCTAATTTGAAAAAATATGAACAAGTTCATGGGTTATGAGCAGTTTTGATAAAAAACCATACAGTTTAAATAACCTGTGGTTTTCTAATTTTTAAATAAACAAATTCTTTTATGTTTTTGCCTATTCAACAAGGCCCAGAACTGTGGATCTGTGTTTAGGTCTCTCAGGAATAGGAATACACACTGATTAGACTGATTTCATCGTCCATCTGCGGCTGTCAATTCCCAGCTTCACCCAGAAAGTCATCATCCCAAAATACAGCCCTTGTAACAGGCCTCAGCACCCACTCCCTCTAATCACACATACACACCAACCACACCCTGCAGCACACTGCTGGGCAGATTTGACATCATCAGTCACCACATCACTTGGCCCAGCTTGATTTATGAGGTCATCCCTTCCCACTGGTCAAAATCTGATCTCCACCTCAAGAATGCTGACGTGCTTTAGTTTCTTAGCTGATGATCTGACCACAAAGTGAAGGTCAGATTGAGCCAAATAGAGACATTTTTCCATATTGTTTCCACGTGACTAAGGGTTTCATTTCCCTTTTGTATATTCTGGGATTCTTTTTATTGTTTTTTTATTGTCTTAATATACCATATTTTAGGCTTTTAAATTAAGTACTTTTGTCTACAAGGATAAAAGAAAAATCTTTTAAGCAACAGAAGAAACCATTGTTTCATCAGAGCTATATGACAGCAGGATTTACCTGAAGGACAGTAATAAAAAAACAGAGTTCATCAACAAGAAAACATTTCAGTCTCACATTTTTCTCAGGATTTTGTTGGAGCAGCAAGCAGAATTGACCTCATACTGTATGTGTTGCTGTTGCTTAGTGAACAGGAGAGTTGTAAAACCTTTAGAGGCATCGTGGGAAGTATTATAAATATTCATACAAGGGGTCAAAATGCAGATTATGCTGATTATCACAGTGGAGGGCATCAGGTCCAGTAAACTGACAGAATCCTTGCTATCTGCTTGCCAGTGCTAAGCCTAGGCCCTATGTTTTTTTTT
This sequence comes from Crenichthys baileyi, assembly GCA_036173005.1. Lineage (NCBI taxonomy): Eukaryota > Metazoa > Chordata > Actinopteri > Cyprinodontiformes > Goodeidae > Crenichthys > Crenichthys baileyi. The sequence goes on from JAHHUM010000872.1 coordinate 1,085,998, forward strand.
TCCTGACATTTTGTACAAATCTGAAGAATTTACTTATTTAAGAACTGCATAAAAGGTACAGTTATCAAATTGATTTTCTGTGAACTTTTAAAGTATTTGAGGTTCAAATTGAAAAAATCTCCTTTTACACAAATAACTGTGGAGTTTGGCAAATCAGATGTGGTCTTTGGTGGCATCCAGGTTTAGTCTCTGTTCTGTGACTTCTAATCCCCCTGTGTGAGAGGGAGCGTAGGCAGTGTCTCATGATCTGTAGTGTTTTGAGTTACAGTTGTTGGCAGCACACCCACACCTGAGAGAAACCAACCTTACTTACTGACCAACACGTTGAATGACCCTAATAAAGGCGACAAGATAACACGCGTTGGTCTATTTATAAAGTTGACTTATCATTGTTTAAGTGTATGCTGGAGTTTTTGCTTTCCCATGTGTTTGTATGGATAGCTGACTAGGCTTGGGCATGCTCCAGCTATAGCTGGTGTGCTAGAGAGTCTTGCCCCAGACCTGGACCAGGGTATCACTGAGCTCCTGGACAGTCTGAGGTGTCACATGGTGATGTCAGATGGACCAAAGATCATAAAAAGTCAATAATATGAAAATGTAACCGCTGAGGTGTTGTAGAAAATAGTAGCATGGGCTTTTTTCAGAACATCTCTCTTTTTAAATAATCTTTTGTACACACCTTTTTTACTGGGTTTTCCATGACCCCTTTCCGCTCATCTCAAAGGTATTCATCCACAGATGTTCTGCTAATAAACCTGCTTTACTCCAGGTCATAACATCCTTAACACCCTGACTTTTACCCAGCATCATGACCAGCTTATTTCCCCAGCCCCCCTTCTTAGACCCTCATCTCACCCTAAGCTTCGTCTGATTACATAAAAACATGACATCTGCTGAGAAGGAATGTTTGTCTGCTCCTGTGTTCTCCATTAAGCTCCCCCTCAGTCACCCACAGTGGTTTGGCTAGTAAAAGGATGCTGAGCTGCTTTTGGGATTGTGGGCTCGGTTCTGAGTCAATGAATCTGAGTGGAAGTCTGTTTTGTGTCTTTGTTTCTATTCACCATGTGGGCTCTCATATTTACCTCAACATGTATGTTTCCTGTTTACAATTAATCAGATCATGCAGCAAATGAGTGACCATCGCTATGACAAGCTGACGGTACCTGATGATATTGCTGCCAACTGTATCTATATGAATCTGCCCAACAAGGGACACGTGCTTCTGCACTGCACAGTGGAGGAGTTTCCAGAGAGTGTGAAGGTAAAATGAATCTCAAATCCCATATTTACTTTCTCTCAAATGCACAATTACACTGTCAGTGATGATGCTGAAGGTAGCACCTGTGGTAGGAAGGACCACCATCAGGACAGCCAGAGTGGTTTGGCAGCTTACATTTAAAGAAGGGTTGTGCATATTACACTTCTTCCTCTTCAGACCTCTGAGAAAAACATCTGGCAAGAGAGGGAACCCCCACATGAGCTATGGGGTCAGTTTGCGCTGACCACAGCAGGGTTTTTTAAACAAAAGAAGCTGCAATTTTAAATGAGTTCAACTACTATGGGCAGAGTTTGGAGAAGTCCAAAATGAAGAAACACCAAAGTTTTTTTTACCTTTTCCACTGACAATTAATCAAACATCATCTTATTCCAAAAAGGGTTTGCATGCAGTGATTGCTTGACAGCCTCCAAATCGTAACATTTTATTTGAGAAGTGCAGGTTTTTAAACAGTTTGTTTTATTCATCCATGTATCCGCCCATTCTGTGCCTGCTCTGGCCTGGTCATTATTAAGGGTGAGCTGGAAGGCATGGCACTTTTTGATATGGGAAATATGGCTCTCACCCAGGGCGCCATAGAGCTTGCTGTATCAAAGGTTTTGTCAGTTGCTTCCTGAACAAGTGTTATGTTGCGTTTGTGCTTGCTTAGCTCAGACATTTTCACTAAGGGCTGTACTCACTTTTGTTGCCAGCTGTTCACACATTAATGACTGTGTGTTTAGTAATTTTATTGTTGTATAATCCATCCATCCTCTCTTTCAGATCTTTCACAAATCTGCCAATGCTTGGAGAAACACTGAGTGGGAATCTTTTAAAATGTTTTATTTCATTAAATCATGATGTGCATCCTTTGTTTAAACTTTAAAAAATTATGTTGGCAGAGTCACTTGTCTGGAAACATACACAGGTCTGTCTATGTTTGCCACAAATATGGCACAGTCACATTTAGGTCTTACAGTGCTTAGATTTAACAAAAAATTGGCCTCTGACCCAGTGGCGGAGCCAGAAAATTTAATTTGGGTAGCCAGACTGAGACCATTGCTCACTGAGGGGTGCCCAAAAATAATTTTAGGTTTCTTTTTGTGGCACTAGTGGCCTTTCTTTTTATTGTTATTTAAAAGTAGGGTAAAGAGAGGGGGAGACATACAGCACAGGTCACCGGGGTTGGGACTGAAACCAGGGACAGCTGCGTTGAGGACTGATGCCTCTGTATATGGGTGGCCCACTCTACCGCTAAACCATATGCTGTGCCTTCTTTTTGTGGTTTGAGCAGTGGTGGTCACTTTCTCTTGCAGAGAGACATGACTTCTCCCCCATAATTGATAACAAAAATACACAAAACTAGTTCCAATAAGTCATCTTTCATGTTAGTATATCACCAATGTGGATAATTCACAAATAATTCAGCTTATAATAATAAAACTGCACTTTTTCTTTTAAACAGCAGTGACACCATTAAACTGTTTACGGCTTTAATGGAAAACACCTAAAATAAGAAAAATAATAATGGAGCACAGCACTTGGGCATATTATTTTTCTTTCAAAAGAAAAAGGAGAGACAAGAGGTCCCTTCCACTTATGTTAGTTCAGAGGCTGTTTATGAGCTAACAAGCATACACACGTAACACATTGCCGTTTCACAATTGCAGTTATTTGCTGTGCACATAACTGCAATTAGTGAACGCTGTCTCACTTTTTCTCTTTCACAGGATACTAGCCATTTTTATTTTTATTTTATTTTGTTTTATTTTAAATTAAGATAGTAAACTTAAATAAAATAATAAAGTAAATAAATGTTGTTGCCTTTTAACTTAACTCAGAGTCTGACCTCTTCTGCAGCAGAGGTAAATGAGAGAGAAATTGTACCGTGCTCCACGAAGTCCTTCTGTAGTTGCTGCCTTTAATTTTCTTGTGAACCAAAAACACTTCTTCTATTATAATTGTGTTTGTGATTGAGAGCATTACTGCTGCAACCATCTGTTTTGGAGGCGAACTGGTCATTCCGGAGGTGCGGTCTCCTGGTGAATTATGTCCCCCGCAATGGAAACAACAAATCACTTGGGGTAGATGCAGAGGTGGCCAAAGATTGGCTAACGGTGGCCATGGCCACCCCTGGCCACCCCCTGGCTCCACCCCTGCTCTGACCCATGGCTCGTATATTCTGTGTGGCTGCTTGACATGAGTTGTGTGTTATTTTCCCCATTTGTCTGCCGGGTCAGGGAAGACTGAGCAGTAACTGTATTATTTTGATTCTCTGGGGTGATTCCAAATCACAACAAGTCATAATGATTCTCACAAGATTCTACCTGGCAACATACAGTCTGCAGAGACAGTGCTCAAAACCTCAAAATGTACTCTGTGGCTGAAGGCTCAATCCCTGCCAGTTATTTTTAGAAGGAGGAATTCACAAAATGATGTGTCTTCGGACATAAATCTGCAAAGAAGTCTAATTTTTTTCCAGGAAGAATGGCTGAGGGAATTTAACTTGAGCATGATAAAATCTATTTGTGTATATTATACTGCTGTCTTTGGGAGTACCTTTTTACAGACTATTTGGATATGTTTTTAAAGAATGTAAATTGCCCTGCAAAAGTATTTTTTCTTCTAGAATATTTCTACGTTTTTCAAAAATCAGCATCAAAGTTTAATAAATTTCATTGGGATTATCTTGGTTAGCACATTACCAATGTCAGTGTGTGAATGTGTGTATGAATAGGTGGATGACTGAATGTAGTGTGAAGTGCTTTGGGGTCTCTGGGGACTTGATAAAGCGCTATACAAGTACTAGCCATTTACCATTACCGTTACTGAGGTTTACAGAGAGACAATTTTTGAAAAAAGCATCATGAAGACCAAGGAACACACCAGGTCAGGTTTAAATAGAAGCATAAAGTGAGGTTAGGGTATAAAACAAACATTCTTTAAACACATCATGGAGCACTGTTCAGTTCAGTGCAAAGAAAGTATTAATCAGAGAAGTAGTGAAGAGGCATTTGAAAACTCTGCAGGAGCTGCAAAGATCCACAGCTCAGGTGGGACAGTCTTTTGAAAGAATAGTAACGTAATGTAAAGAACAAAGTCATCATCAAGACAGGTTAAATATGTGGAAGAAGATGCTGGGTTGGGCAGTTAACCAAAAGTACACATGATGTTGAAAAAACCGTCCCCTTTGTAAAACATTGTGGTGGCAGCATAATACTGTGGGGATGCTTTTCTTCAGGGAAGATGGATGAAGCTGAATACAGTCCAACGCTAGAGAGGCTGCAAAAGACATGAGACAGGGGGGGAGGTTAACCTCCCAACAAGACATTCACCCTAAACATACAGGCATAGCTACACAGGAACGGTTTAGTTCTAAGCATGTTAATGCAGTAGAATGTGTCATTTTATTTCATTTCAAAGTTTTATTGAACATAACCACAAATAATAACGGCAGTATTTACTAATAAACAATGTTCACAAGCTCAAAGGAGTGGACAGAAGTATACCTATATTAATACATACCTTCTCCATCGACAGTATTCCCATCACTTCTTATTCATCAAAATTTCATACAAAATGTGAAATTCAAAACAACAGCAAGAAAGTAAAAAAGAGAAAAAATTAAGCGTATTCCATAGACCTCCTCGACTAAGATCTTAAGACAATAATATAGTGTACAGTAATATAAAAAGTAATAAGTAATAATGCTGGTGGTTTCTTCCTGTTTAGAGGGAGTTTTGCTCTCCACTGTTGCTACATACATGCTCAGAATGAGAGATTGATGCAAAGTCAATGCAAGTGACTGTCTACTATCACTACATGCTCATCCAGGAGGAGTAAATGCTGCAAGTCACTGACTCAGTGCAATCTGCTGGGTTTCCTTAGATAGAAAAACATTTTTACCAATTTGAATAATAAACTGAATCTGACTGCACTGTTGGATAGGTAGGAGTAATTGGAATGTATGTACCCGACTTCAAATCTGTATGATTCAATTGAATTGACTTTGTCAAATCCCTTGAGACGACATGTGTTGTACATTAGCGCTATATAAATAAAACTGAATTGAATTGAATTAAATAAATTCCCTACCTTCTCTTGAATACGTTTTGAATAGTATCTGGCTGTTGGTTCTGTTTAGCTTTATGCATTATTAGACCTTTTTGTAGTTTACCGAGCCTTGTTAATAACTCTTAATGCTCCTTTTTGTAGTTTGATTAATGACTGTGGTGCTTGTACTTGTCTCCCTAAACCTCTGGGTAGTAACTATTTCAGCATTCACTTCATTTATCTGTATTTTTAGTTACTTGTCCTCTTAGTAAAATATTTTTATGTTTTTATAAGAATGTTTCCAGTGTACTATTGAACAGTTTCTCAAATTTTTTTTGAGAATTGTGGTAACGGAGACATAGGTCTAGAGTTATAAATGTTTATCTCCATTTTTGTATAATGGGATTAATTTACAAAGAGACAAAGAGAGCCGGGGTCCCACCCTGGAGCCAGGCCTGGGGTCGGGACTCGTCGGAGAGCGCCTGGTGGCTGGGTTGGTCCTCGCGGGACCCGGCCGGGCCAAGCCTGAGCGAGAGACGCGAGGCCATTCTCCAGTGGGCCCACCACCCGCAGGGGGAACCGTGAGGGACTGGGGCAAAGAGGGTTGGGCGGCGGACGAAGGTGGAGACCTCGGCGGCACGATCCCCGGATGCTTAGGCTGGCTCTAGGGACGTGGAATGTCACCTCGCCGGGGGAGAAGGAGCCTGAGCTTGTGCGGGAGGTCGAGAGATATCGATTAGAAATAGTCAGGCTCGCCTCCACGCACAGCCTGGGCTCTTGAACCCATCTCCTCAACAGGGGCTGGACTCTCTTCTACTCTGGAGTGGCCCACGGGGAGAGGTGGCAGGTGGGGTGGGTTTACTTTTTGCCCCCCAGCTCAGCCGTCTCGTTTGGGGGTTTACCCCAGTGGATGAGAGGGGGCCATTCCGGCCTTCGAGTTGGGGACAGGTCTCTGACTGTCATTTCGGCCTACGGGCCGAGTGGTAGCGCGGAGTACCCGGCCTTCTTGGTGTCCCTGTTGGGGGTGCTGGATAGTGCCCCTCCTGGGGACTCTATTATTCTGGTGGGGGACTTCAACGCCCACGTGGGAAACAACAGTGACACCTGTGGAGGCGTGATCAGAGGAATGGCCTCCCCGATCTGAATCCGAGTGGTGTTTTGTTATTGGACTTCTGTCACGGATTGTCCATAATGAACACCACGTTCAAACATAAGGGTGTCCAGCAGACCCTCTCTATGCCCAAGTGCATAGAGAGGGTCTGCTGTGAACGTCTGGCGGAGCTCTTGGCCAGGGATGTAATCAACTCTCACCTCCGGGAGAGCTTTGACCAGATTCCAAGGGATGTTGGAGACAAAGAGTCCGAGTGGACCATGTTCTCCGCATCTATGCTGCCACCCGTAGCTGCGGCCGTAAGGTCTGTGGTGCCTGCTGCGGCAGCAATCCCCGAACCCGGTGGTGGACACCGGCAGTAAGGGACACTGTCAAGCTGAAGAAGGAGTCCTATTGGCTGCGGTTGGCTTGTGGGACTCCTGAGGCGGCTGACGGGTACCGTTAGGCCAAGCGTGCCACGGCCCGGGTGGTGGCAGAGGCAAAAACTCGGGCCTGGGAGGAGTTCGGTGAGGCCATGGAGAAGGACTACCGGTTGGCCTTGATGTGATTCTGGCAAACCGTCCGGTGCCTCAGGAGGGGGAAGCAGTGCTTCACCAACACTGTACAGTGGGGGTGGGGAGCTACTGACCTCGACTGGGGACATTATCGGGCGGTGTAAGGAGTACTTCGAGGATCTCCTCAATCCTGCCATCACATTCCCAGGTGGAAACAGAGGCTGGGGACTCGGGGTTGGACTCTTTCATCACCCAGGCTGAATTCACCGAGGTGGTTAAAAAGCTCCGTGGTGGCAGGGCTTCGGGGGTGGATGAGATCCGCCCTGAGTACCTCAAGTCTCTGGATGTTGTGGGGCTGTCATGGTTGACACGCCTCTTCAACATTGCGTGGCGGTCGGGGACAGTGCCTCTGGACTGGCAGACTGGGGTGGTGGTCCCCCTTCATAAGAAGGGGGACCGGAGGGTGTGTTCCAACTACAGGGGATCACACTCCTCAGCCCCCCTGGTAAGGCCTACACCAGGGTATTGGAGAGGAGAGTCCGGCCGATAGTCGAACCTCGGCTTCAGGAGGAGCAGTGTGGTTTTCGTCCCGGCTGTGGAACACTGGACCAGCTCTATACCCTCTACAGGGTACTCGAGGGTTCATGGGAGTTTGCCCAACCGGTCCACATGTGTTTTGTGGACCTGGAGAAAGCATTCGACTGTGTCCCTCGTGATGCCCTGTGGGGGTTGCTCCAGGAGTATGGAATCGGGGGCCCCTTACTAGGTCCCCATCCGGGGAAGAATGGAGTGGGAGATCGACAGAAGGATCGGTGCGGCTGCCGAAGTAATGGGGGCGTTGTGCCGGTCCGTTGTGGTGAAGAAAGAGCGAAGCTCTCGATTTACCAGTCGGTCTACGTTCCTACCCTCACCTATGGCCATGAACTTTGGGTCATAACCGAAAGAACGAGATCCCGGATACAAGCGGCTGAAATGAGCTTCCTCCATAGGGTGGCCGGGCACTCCCTTAGAGATAGGGTGTGGATCTCGGCCATCCGGGATGGGCACATCGAGAGGAGCCAGTTGAGGTGGCTCGGGCATCTATACTGGATGCCTCCTGGACGCCTTCCTTGGGAGGTGTTCCAGGCACGGACCAGGCACGGACGGCCCAGGACACGCTGGAGGGACTATGTCTCTCGGCTAGCCTGGGAACGCCTTGGGCTCCCCCCGGAGGAGCTGGAGGAGGTGTCTGGGGAGAGGGACGTCTGGGCGTCTCTGCTGAGTCTGCTGACCCAGTCCCGGATAAAGCGGAAGACGACGAGTACGAGTACTGGATTAATTTAGCTATTATAATTTTATTAGGAAATTAACCCGTTTGAAATGACAAGTTAGTCATATATTACATGTTCTGGCAAGGACATATCAATGTCATGTAAATTAGCGGATCTTTTATTTTTACATTTTTTAACAGTGTTAGTTAATTTTAAACATTGAGTTTTGATTTGCAGTGCAGTGTTTGATGTTTCATGGATGTTTTTAGACCAATCTGATCCAAGATTTACAAATGATTCATTAAAACTGAGCTATTTTAATCATGTAGAAATTTTCAATTCCTTTATCAGTAAAATTCTAATTTATTTGTGCCATTTTTGATAATACTATTTAAAATATTTACATTTAATATTTATTTATATTATTAAAATTTTTGTTAATTTGTTCCTGTATCTCTTGTATTTAGTTTCCGCTTCTTTCGTTTTTTGTTTTATAATGGATTTTTTTCATTATACCGGCATTTTGTAATCGTTTAGTCATCCAAAGACAGCTACTGTACTTTTTGGTGTTGTTATAGACAATGCTCATCATATAATGTCATAAATGTTTCTAAAAATGTTTTAGAAGCTATATTAGTGTCACTGCTGCGATAGATGTTGTCCTAATTCTGCTCCATTAGATCACTTTTTAACTTTTTAATCGAATCTTCTGTTTTCACTTTCAGAAAAAGTTTTGATTATTATTTTTGATTTGCAATTCTTGTTTTATATTAAAAACTGGTAAATGACCTCTGATGTCACAGATTAATAATCCACCAATTCAATTATTAATATCAGAGTGAAAATATCGGATAATTATACGGATATACGGATAAGTCGTTGGCATGCAACGACTTATCCGTATAAATTGCTACTCCACCTCCTTCCGTCCATAAACCATAATTCATAAACATCAAGCTGAAAACAATCAGATCCCTTTTTTTGTTTATTCAGGTCTTTGATATTGCAATACTATCAAATGAGCATGAGAATGCATGTAAATATTCCTTGGGTTTATTGAAGTTAAACTGTGTCAAAGGCTCAGTAAAGTCCAGACTTAAAACAAAGTAAGAATCTGTGGCAAAATGTGAAAACTGTTCAGAGGCTATCCATTCAATCTGCGCTTGAACTATTTTGTAAATTATAGTGGGAAAGATTCCAGTCTCTAAATGTGGAAAGCTGTGAGAGACATACCCTAATTGTATTACAGCTGTAATTACTGCTAAAGGTTTGCGACTCAGGGGGACTGAATACAGTCCCCCAGACACACTCCACGTTGCAGATTTTTGTTTGTAATCAATTTTAAAAATATAATTTTATCGCATTAAAATTCTCCAAAACATTAAAATTTGTCAGTGTAACATTAAAAATATGAAAAATGCAAGGCCCTGTATGTTGATTTATGAATCAATTTCACCTATGTGGTTTCAACATTTCATGAACTATTGTGAAACCCAATTTTTATTTCAAATTGGCATATACATTATGTACGTTGTGGCAATTTGTAGAAAAATACTAATAACACCAGACACAGTAAAACAGCTGGGGCTGCTTCATCAGAACTCCCTGTCATGTCTTGCACAGTGGGTCTGGAGCTGGTACAGGTTTCCCAGGGCAAATTTTTGCTTGCTTTTCCTGTTAGATGTAGAGATTTGTCTACATAATCACCGAGACACTCTGCAAGAAATCTGCCTCCAAACAGTGTCTGTCCTGGCTTCCGCTCTATTTTTAGCTGCCCCTGAAGTTACATAAGAGTTCCACAAAAACAAAGTCAGGGGGTCATGAGAGAGTATTGGTGGGGTCTGACGGGGAGGAGATGGGGCATATTAAATGGTTAGCTATGTTTTGAAACCACAGTTTGGAGTTAAATATACAAAGCATACAAACAGCACAGTGAATTATGGTCCAACTGTGTGGGACCGTGTCAACCTGACCCAACACATAAATCCTGACTGCTGTAATTAGGACTATGCTTGAAATAAATAAAAAAACAGTGACTCTGTGGATTAAGAGGTGCTATAGTATAAACAGCAGTAAATTTGTTAAAGTGATGTCCTGAGAGTCATGCAAAATCTCGACTTTCCTAGGTGTACTTTTAATTAGAAGACATAAAGAGTTAACAGCGGTAACAATTTGTTGCCACTTACAACACTTCCTTTTGTTTGTCACGCATCTCTTGTGGCTACCAAACATGATATGTTTCGACCCTCCCCCTCAATCTTCAACACTTTAATTTTGTGCATTGGTGAAATTGTGTTTCCTTGCTCTTTTCTCCTTGGTTGCCATTGTTAACCATGAAAAAACATGGAACACCTAGTTTATTTTGATATACATTGACATGAGGTGCTTTGCATTGACCATATATGGCTGAATGTGGGACGTGAATAGGGCAGAACAGGAAGTAGACCCTTGTATGCAAACGTTAAGGTTTGCATTTTCGGTTTTTTGGCGTACATACAGTTTTAGTAAAGATCCTACCCAATGTTTTATAAAATAGACCCCTGGTCTCTTGAGCACCTCTTTTCTGGCTTTGCTCCTTTAGCTGCCATCTTCCAAGGGCAAAGTGCTAGACTCTGACCTTTCCCCTAGTATGCAGGGGCATCTCTCCTTTTTGCTCCTTATTTTCCCTCTTAAATACCTTTCCTTGCCGCCACTCATTAGTTTTTGCAACCATGAATACTTCCTATTGTTTGCTCAAATTATCAGGTGTTCCTCATTTATGGGTAATCAACAGGGTGAAGTAAAAAGGCAAACACTTGCATTTCAAATTAAAAACATGCCACTAAAACCAGACATGCAACAACTATACAGTTTCACTCTGTGATGTTTGTTTTTGCTGATAATTTGGTTCTAATGATATTTTCAAGCCTTTATCCTTAGGACAGCAAACTGAACTTGGTGGTTTGGATAAAAGTCAGCCCCTTTTACTCTGAGGCCATGGTTCTAAATGAGTCAGTTGAGGTGAATTGGCATCTGGAATCAACATGCCTCTAAGATTTGCCTCCCATTTGAGGTTTCCTGGGCACCTCCTTCTGAGTGGAGACTCTGGAACTTGCTGAGAGCTTGTAGCCTGGGAACACCTTAGATGTTGGTGTCCTCCAGATGAGCTGGATAGTTTTAGTAAGGAGAGGATAAGCGATGCACTGGTGGATAAATAAACCATGATTTTCTTTTCCTGGGTATTTGGATTAAAACAGTCGAGAAGTACTGATGGATGGAAGTTTACAAGATGTCAGCAAGTTTTTAGGGTCAGCTAATACAGTTGAAATTTTAAACATTACAGCTAAGTTTGTCATCAAGTTCCCGTTGACATGTAGACATTTATTTTCAACAGATAGCAGCTAGGGACAAATTAACACAGGCAGATTTCCAGACCGTAGTAATTTAGCCAATGCATGAAAAAACAATAATGTGAAAACTGGGAACATGCATTAATACCATAGTTTCCAGCATTACAACACTTCTTTTGTGAAAGGGTAGTGCCATTGTTTCAGTTACACACAGATCTGGCTTATGAGCCTGCATTACACAACATTTCTTAAGCAGTCAGTGTAGTGACGTTAGAGATATCATCTGCATCAACAGAAGCTTTGTTCACCATATTGCATCATTCTATATGAGTGTGTTTAGTTGGTCCCTCTGGTTGTGCTTTAAGGCCTCACTTGGTATCACAGTGGGGTTGAAGTGAGAGTTTAAAGAGAAAAATGTCCTGGTTTGGAAATGCAGTAGGAAAACAGTAGTTTACTTTTGGAAAATGGCCACAGTATGACACATTACTTTACAAGGGCCTTTTGAGAATGCTGTAATAGTTCTCGCTCCATTTTACTTTCTTCTTTTGTTTGCTTGGAGACGAGGAAATGTTTAGAGCTGCTCTCTTGGTTTATATGTTGTCTCTCTCCTCTGGGATTTATGCTATCAAAAAAATATTAACTACCACATATGTCTAAACGCAAATAATGGTATATGTTTTGTGTAGTGGGTATGCTAGTAACGGATGATGGGAGAAGCATTTAGTTTATTTATGAACAAAAAAAAAAACACATTGAAACTACCATGAGAAAAGAAACTACCCTCAGTTTGTGAAACTGGCAAAATGTACGTTTCATATAAAGAGTGCTAAATGTGCAGAGTTCTCAATGACCTGATTTTATATTATACTTTTTTTTTCTTTTGGAATTACACATATATTTTGTGGATTTTGCACATTTTCTTGTGACAGTCATGAGTTCTTGTTACAAAGTCAGAACGATTAAACAACTAAACCAAAGATTAGTGCAGAGCATATGTCTTTATTGGCCATCCTACTGGTCATCATGGTTGGCACATATTTACAGTCTACAACTTAGCTACTGGATGGAATTGTGTCCTACACGCTGCTCATTTTACAGCTGAGCTTGTTCTTCTACGTTAAGAGATTTAGTTCATATTTTTCAATTTTTTGCTCTTGTATGATTGTTCAAAATGTTTACTTCATGTAGAAAAATATACCTGTTTCAATATATACCTGTTCCTTCTTTCTAGATGAAACGACTAAAGGAGCTACATCCATTAACATTTACCTTTTCCTTCTCATAGAAAGTACTCCTGGATCAGTGCTTCTTTGTTCTCTTTGTGTCTCTGCTCTGTTCTCTCTAACCCCCAGTCGGTCGTGGCAGATGGCCGCTCATACTGAGCCTGGTTCTGCTGGAGGTTTCTTCCTGTTAAAAGAGAGTTTTTCTTCTCCACTGACGCTACATGCATGCTCAGTATGAGGGATTGCTGCAAAGTCAACGCCAGTGACTGTCCACTGTCTCTACATGCTCATCCAGGAGGAGGGAATGCTGCAAGTCACTGACTGGATGCAATCTGCTGGGTTTCCTTAGATAGAAAAACTTTGTATCCAATTTGAATAAATAACTAACTCTGACTGCACTGTTCAATGGTTAAGATTAATTGGAATGTATGTACCTGACTTTTGTGAAGTGCCTTGAGACAACATGTGTTGTGAATTGGTGCTATATAAATAAACTGAATTGAATTGAATATGTACACCATGAACTGGTCATCAGACCATCACAGGGCAACATTGAGATACACAGGACTAACAACAATGCACACACACACACACACACACACACACACACACTTAAAGGTAATTTAGAAAAAAACTATTTACTTAAAACCCATTTTTGTGTACTGTGAACTGTGCGAGGAAGCGAGAGTACTCTTAGAGAATACATGCAGGGGGAGAACATGCAAGCTCCATGCAAAAAGTCTCTGATCAAGATTAAAACCCAGAACCTTTTGCCTAAACATATCAGAGTTAACACCCACATCATCATTCAGCCCACTGTCAAATGTTGCCAAAAATATGCCAGGAAATGTAGACATTTCTACTTGAAATGCAGGACCATAAAAAAATCTCCCTTGAAATTTACAAAGCTACTTCATTTATAATTAGCATTTATGTGGTATGTTGTAGGTGAAAAGAGACATCCACACAAAACAGCAGCTTTAGGATGGTAGAATTCTGCTTCAAAGCTTGATTCACTCTAAGTTGCCTTCAGCCTGACGATCTGGTGAGAACCTCTGTTTCTCCAAACTCAGGTCTTTTAGACACCTATTTACTGCAGGTAAGATACTGACTGAAACCCCACCTTTTAAAATTGAAATAATATTGATAATTGAATTAATGTAATAGGCTCAAAAAAGTAATAAACAGAGTCAAACTCATAATAAATCGTATTTTCCAATTATACCAGCCTGAATGTAATTTTCCCGATCTTTTTTTTGAACATAGTTAAAATTAAACATCTTAACAACACTTGTCTGTATGTCTTGCAGGTGTTTGAAAAGCTGAAAGACCACATGCTGATTCCTGTGTGTAATTCGGAGAAGGTTAAAGTGGATGGGGCCCTCACATGCTGCTCTTTGCTCATCAACAAGAAGGCAAACATCTGAGCATGCTGACAAGTGGTCTTTGAGTGCATGGTAATCAAGCACTGATGCTAGCAAACAGCTCACTTAGAGGACCAATAAGCACTTTCAGTCTTTTTTATTAGATAACATCTAAAGGTAGCCATCATGTCATTTCTCCAGTACACTGAAATTACATAAAGACTAATTAAAGCGTGAGAGTTAGATGATAAACACAAAATGTGTCTTTTAGGAAATCAGGATTGGATATTGAATTTGATATTTTGCTCCAACTTTTAAATTGACCGTTTTCAACATCTGATTCAAGATCTGATTTAAAATCAGTGGAGGAATGTATGTGCCATGTTGATTCACATTCTTGAACTTGCTGAGGATTCATAGCTTATGTGATGACAAATCTGTGAATAAAATTCAATGTTTATGACCCTTACAGAGAACCCCACCTAAATTAGCACTGACATAATAGATTATCCTGTCTTGTAACGTCGTTCTGCAGATCTGTAAGATACATAATTAATGAGAAAGAAGATGTGCATAGAGTTAGTTTACATTGTTTTACATGCACCATTTAACTGTGATTTACCTTTTGTGTGGTCTTGTGCCTAAATAGTGCAATTAAGACTTATTTTTATGTGTTCTGGACCAAGATCAAAGACATTAGTTCAACTAATGCTGTAGCCTAAACCATGGTTGCAAATTTTGTTTTGCTTTATATTTACACATTCACTGCAAAATGTAGATTGTTTCCATACACTTGGTGCTGAATCTTATTCTGGAACAACATAAATGTGTGTTTAAAATCAACAGTGTAGCAAATGTAACGTTTTGATTCTGGAAATAGGCTATTTAAAAAGCTTGAAAATTCTTCTGGTTTAATGATTGTTGTGTCATTTTTTTAATTCATTCTTATTTTGATATTTAAAATTTTGCCATTTAGAATCATCAACATTGTTACATTTAATATCTGTGGTTTACAAATCTTGGCTTTTAAATTGCAGTTTGCTGTGTGATTCTAACAGAGCCATGAATAGTTACAGCATTTTTGTTGCATAAAATAGAGACGAATTTGATATATATTGCACCAATCATGCAAGGTCATGAATATAGTGCCTTTCATTCATACACATTAAACTTTTTCACTTTTTGTCATGTGACAACCACAAATATTGCATTTTATTAGGATCTTGTATGATGGACCAACTGAAAGCAGTGCATATTGTAAAGTGGAAGAAAAACTGACACACGGTTTTTCTTTTTTTTTCAAATAAAAATCTAAAAATGTTGCATTTATTAGGAACCAACCCTTATTACTCTGATACCGCTAAATAGCATCCACTGCAACCAATTGCCTTCAGATGTCACCTAATAGGTTTAAAGTGTCACCTTCTTGTCATCATTTTCAATATTTTGTCTATAAATAGCCCAAAACATCACAAAGGACACACCAGAGTCACGCTCTGTTTGAACTGTTACTGTCATGGAGATCAGTTAAAGCAAGGACAAGCAGATTTAACAACATTCTCTGTCCAACAGCAATAACTAAACTCAATACAGCCAGAATGTAAAGGGAGATCCAAAAATGGGAATTGTGCAAACAGTAAGAATGAGTGTATGTGTGTTTTTATTTGGTTTTTAAGAAACTGCTCTTTGGCACTGATGAAATTTTTCATCTTTTTCTCAATTTGTTGTACTTGTCACAATAAAGGATATTCTGTTCTGTTCCTTAGAAATACAGTTGTTCTGTAAAGGCCACACATTATAGACTGTTATTAAACAATCATGAAGACTATAGAAATCAATCATTTTGGGTCAGACATAAAAGTGTAAAGAAATTTAGGCTACACAACAAGATCCTAATGATTTGAAACCTTCAAGGACCACTGTTCAACCCATCATCTAATGATGGAAATAGTGTGGCACAACTGAATTGGCCATTGATGTAAACTGATATGGTGAGCATTGAAATTAACCAGAGAGGCAGCCAAGTATTCCATTGTACGTCTGCATTAGCTGCAGAGATCCACGCCCTAGGTAGCTGAATCTGTTGGCAGCACACCTGGTCATGCACTCCCCAATTTATGGAAGAGTGATCAAAAGAAAGGATTTGTTGAAAGAAAGACCACATGCATAATGTTTACCACTTACCACAAGCCATGTAGGGGACACAGCAAACATGTGGAAGAAGGTATTCTAGTCAAATTAGAACAATCTTGAACTTCTTGACCGCCATGTAAAATGCTTTGTGAGGCAATATTTGCCCATCACCTTGAACAAACCATTCCCACCATGGGTATAACATGATGCAGGACTATTCTAAAATAAAACCTGACTGAGATTGATGTTCATGCATTACTTTGTGTTAGAATATCACATACAATTCCAGTCAACTACATTCAAATTTGTGGTTGTAACACAACAAAATGGAAAAGATTATATTAAAGGCACAGTATGTTATAGCGTTATTTACTCAAGTTTTTATTCAAAGCAACACAGCCCTTCTTCCTACTTTTGCCAGTGCCTTTGTGGAAAATCAATGACTTTTCTCCCGCTGAATGACTCTGAGGTTGCTGCACTTTCCCCAACATCATTAGTTCTGCCTGTGTTTTTGATTATACTAGTTGTTTGTTGGTACTGTTTGGCAGTTTTTCCTTCAGAAACGGATGTATGCCATCCTGTCAGCCCCCTCTGTTGCAGAAAATCCAAAAGGACCAAATGTGATTGCAGTCAGAGTTTTCAGAAACAGTTAGCCACAACCCTGTGATGTGTTTCCAGTATGAGCCTACATCATATTGTTGCTGCTTTAATAGCTTCATTTCTGTTGTTGGCAAATTCATGTTTGAGGCCTGTAAACATGACAACACGATAAATACAAACATGTGTTCTACTATATTCCATAACCCTGTATGTCCATCACATCTGAGGCTGCTCTGCTTCTCGGTGTGATTTTCTGTGAAAGTTGAGGAAATGACATCAGGAGGTGACTCAACCTCCCCCCGTAGACTTTAGGGTATGGGCAAGTGGGCAGTGATGAAACATGGAAAGAATTCATGTCGGGAGGAAAAGCTGCTTGGGGAGTAAACACTGGCTCTTTTAAAATTTCTCCTTCTCTTGCCTCTCACTTACAACACATTCTGTCCCTCACCTTTCTCCTAATACCTCATGAAGAACTTTGGGCTAATTTATGACCATGGCATCATACAGTCTGGCAGATGCTGTGGATGTGATAATCTACTGTTGGTGGGATAGCAAACAGTAGTTGGACAGTAGGTTTTTATTCTAATGCTTTAGCTACAGTATTATGATTCAGATTGCACTGCAAAATGTTCCAAATTTGGGCTCAGATAAAATATCTTAAAGCTGTTAAAACATCAAACATGTAGGCTTTTCATCATTTCTTGTATGCCCTCATCCATCCCCATTTGTTACGGTGTTGTTGTTCCATCTCAGGTGTTTTGATTTTAATTCAAACTGTCGGACTCCTCTGTACTTGAGCGTTTTTCTCCAGTTTTATGAATAAATAAAGTTCACAAGATCAGAAGCCCTGAGAAATTTGTGTTTTTGGTTCTGATTCAGTTCCCCTCTAAGTCCCTCATTGTAGCAAAACATATCAGCATGTTGATGTTTGCTGCCATCTAGTGGCATCAAACAAGTATGACAGTTCAAAGCTTAGTTCTAATGTGCATTATTTATGTCAATGTTCAGTGCTTTTCCAGACCCGATTTGCAGGTTTCTCTAAATTTGTTAAAGATAAGAAAAAAAATTCTACAGCAATTAAAATTTTAATATAGAACATGCAAACATCACTGGATGGATGGATGGATATAAAGTCTGGAAATATAAATAATTCTCCATCTATTATTTCTGTTTTCTTTTTCTATACCTCTCCAAATTCAGACAACACGTAAATCAATTATTATTTATACATTAAAGATTTTTCCATACTGCATGATAACCCCGAAAGCTTTTATTTTTCAGAAATTTCAAATTTGTCATTTATAAAAACATTGTGACATGTATTTGAGTATAAAAGCTCTACACCAATAAAGTAAAAAATAAAAATAAAAAGAAGGAAAAACAGTGATAAACAATAGAACATTTTTTCCCTTTTTACATTTACTTTAAAATACTTGATTATTATGGCATAAGTATGTTACTACGACATTATGACAAACCGTTGAAAATGTTTACAATTATACTGTTCCTTACAATAGAACACAAAATAATTGCTGGTATTTAAGCTTAAGGGGACATACAAAAACTGGCTCTACTCATTGTAGTTAGGCCTTTTTGTTATTAAAGTGGTTAAAATGGCTCTAACATGCTCCTATGTTGTGCTCAAATATACTCTTAAAATAGCAACTGCATAAAACCGTCCATCTGCCACTGATACCAATCTTGTGCATTTATGACAGCACTTATTATTGCACCAGTTATGATAAGTATTACAAACTTACTGCATACTTTTTACACTGAACTTAAGCACACTGGTGTTGCATATTTAGGTAAGGTGAAGGTTAGTGTAGAGGTTGCTTGCACCATTTTCATCACAAATTTTGTAATTCAGGCTCTCTGAAGACATGGCCAAAGGTAGGTAAGAACGGTTAAAATAGTTGTTGCATGAGCAAGGCTCAACACAGCGACATATTATAAGGTGCTCATTTCCTCTCTCAGGAGCTTCTCCATCTTTAAACTGCTCATACACATAACAGTTTTCTTTAAGACAGAGAATGGACAGATCCTTGTTTAGAGTTACATAATCTCTGAGGCCTTCACCCCTATCACTTTCATCTGCCTGTACCTCGGTGGATGAGCTTCCATCAGAAGAGAGGAGGTCAGAGGATTCTTCAGAAGGCTTGTTCAGTCCTGGAATCCCATTATCAGACATGATCTCCACCACAGATGAGGTTTCTTGAAAGCACAACTTTGTTGTGGCTGGAGGACCCTGTAATGTGAGTACATTAGCTCATTTTGAGTATCTGGTGAGAGCTATAATTTACTTTTTCAGGTTTAAATGCATTCATTCTATTTATATTTGATATAAATTTCATTTTTTCAATATTTTTGATGAAGTTCATAAAGTTTACTTCGTAAAACAGCCTCTTCTTATACAGAACATAGTAGTTACTTGCATTTTTTTTTTTCTAAATTTCACAGGTTCTTTTCTGGACCTATTTTGGAACTTGCTAGCAGGTTATATGAAAATTACCAGGTACTTTTTCAGAACTTACCAAACACCTTCTGAAACCTACCATCTACTTTTCTTGAATTGTATGAATTTTTAATTGTTACTTTCCCAGAATTTACCTGGTACTGTCCTTGAACTTACTAACATTCCAGAACTTGAAGGTTAGTTGAAGGTTATAACTTACAAAGTACTGTCCTGCAACTTTCATAAGACGTGTCTGCCCCAGGGTTTTCTCCCAATGGGACATACCTGGAAAACTTCCAAAGGGAGGTGCCCAGAAGGCATCCTGATCAGAATCCCAAACCATCTCTACTGACTCCTTTCAAAACGGAGGAGCAGCGACTTAACTCCAAGCCTCCTCTGGATGACACAGCTACTCACCCTATCTCTAAAGCTGAATTTGGCCACCCTACTGGGGAAACTAGTCTGCTAGTCTGCTAGTCTGCCTGTACCCGCAATCTTATTTTAGTCATGATCCATATCTTACGACCATAGGTGAGAGTTGAACGCTCAGCTCTCTCTTCCCCACATTCGACCAACGTAAGACCCACATTTCTATAGACAAGGCCCCAATTTGTGCATCCATCTCCTGGGCTATTCTACATCATTAATGAGTGAGAGGGAACTTAAACTTCCCCACATGAGGACTAAACCCTTACCAAGAACCGAGAACCAAGGCCTTAGGCTTGGAGAAGATTATAGAGGTTACTATCTGGAATTTCCAAAAGGTATCTGAAAAGTCTCAGGGAGTAACCTCTAACTTGCAGGTAGGTAACAACTTAGTTTAACGGAATTTCCAGAAAAATACCTAGTAAGTTTCGGAATATGACTTCCAAATTCTGGGAAGGCACAGGCTTGTTTTTTGTGTGTGAAATACAAAATATGTGTATCTAAATGGTTCCCACATGAATATTTTTAATTCTGTCTCTAAATAATTTACCCATTTCTGCTGGTTTATGTCTATCAGAAAACCCTGAAGAAATTTTTCAAGGTTGGGCACTGGTGGCCAAATATACTGCTTGAGCTTCCTAAAAAAAAAAAACAAAAAAAAAATATTAAACGTATGTTTATATTATTCTAAAAAGATAGTATGTTTTTTTTTCAATGATATTCCATAAATGTCAGAAAAAGATACAATGGCTAAAGATTGATACTTGTTTTAAAAAAAGGATTTATGACTAATTTGACATTGTTCAAAAAATGAATGAGTTGGAAACAAACGTACCTGCAGTAGAAAAAGAAGGCTGCAATTAAGCTGATAGCTATTATCAGCACGGAAACACAGACATAGCTCAAGAGCAACATGTCTAGAAATAGTAAGATTAAAGTCAGCAATATACATTTAGAACTACATTTCCTTTCATTTTATAGTGTAGAGGCAGATAAAAGGATCCAATATACTGCTGCAATACCATATGCAATGGTACCACTGTATCTGACGAAATTGTGGAAAATTTTCAAACAAAACAAAAAAATATTTGTTTTGTATTATTTCAGGCTTACCTGTGTCCGGTGTTGTGGCACTTGAGTAAACATTTGACCAGTCACTCCAGTATCCTGAGTAAATCAACCCATCAGGTTTAGCTCTAACCTTAACACTGAACTGGCAGCCTGATGGAAGCTCTACACATGTGCTAGTTTTTGCCAGTGTTGTCTTCTGTGGGCAGGAATAAAACAGTTAACTTAGTCAAATAGTCAGTCAGTCATTTTCTACCATAGTGGGTCGCGGGGGAGCTGGTGCCTATCTCCAGCAGTCTATGGGCAAGAGGCAGGGTACGCCCTGGACAGGTCGCCAGTCCATCGCAGGGCAACACACAAACAACCATGCACACACTCATTCATACACCTAAGGGCAATTTAGAGTGACCAATTAACCTAACAGGCATGTCTTTGGACTGTGGGAGGAAGCCAGAGTACCCGGTGAGAACCCACGCATGCACGGGGAGAACATGCAAACTCCATGCAGAAAGACCCCTGGCCGGGAATCGAACCCAGGACCTTCTTGCTGCAAGGCAACAGTGCTACCAACTGCGCCACCGTGCGCCAGCCCTTAGTCAAATATATTTTACATATTTATTTTACATATTTATCATAGTTTGCCTTCTCATTCATTTACGCTTTCTTTTGGTACATTGTTTTAAAGTAAATGATTAGCAGTTTTGTAGTACCACATAAATACAGACCATGTGAAATCTTCATACTACATTAATTTTCAAATTTGGAGCATTTGGGATTTATCATTTTACAGTGACAATTTATTTTCTTTGGCGCCAACTTGTGGTAAGATGAAAACACTGACAGTATATCGTCCCTGTAAATTCAAAGCTTTGATGCAAAAAACTAGCAAAAACCATTCAGGAGTATAAAAGTTGAACTATGATATTATATATTAGTAATGGAAGTAATAATATAAAGGCTCAGTTATTGCACAATACTATTTATTTTATTTGTATTCATATTTGAAGTTATTGCAGTTAATAGATAAATAACAGCTTAAAACATATTGCACCCTTTTTTGCTTTTTTGTTTTTACTATTGTGGATTACCAAGAACAAATGGACTGTACATGCTTACACAGCTGACATGGAATGAAATACTGAGAATCTTCACAATGAGCTCTGAAGTTTTGTTTTGTTTTTTTTTTTTTTTGCTTCTTTTAGTGTTCATATTTACAAGAGTTTCTGTTTTTTGATACAGCAGAAACATTTTGAGAGGTTTGAGAGGTTTAATTCTCACTGAAGCTGTGTAGTCTTTTCCTGTGTCCTTATAATCGTGAATGCAACTTACACTCCACTTTTCACCTCCTTTGATCTGAATGTCAACCTCATACTGCAGAAGGATAGACAGAGACGGTAGAGGAGCTACCCACTCCAAGCACAACTTCTTTTTCAGTAGCACTCCTTTCAGATGACTTGGTGGGGCACTTTTAACTGTGAAGACAAAAGCACACAATGTTACTTATTCTGATGCACCTTGAGCTCTGAGAAAAGCAGTTACTGACTTTTCCCAGTATTGTTAGAGAAACTGAGCACAAGAAAAACGCTAGATACATTTAAATATATTTGTGGACTGTGATCACCTCTGTAAATAGAAATGTTATCTTTTGTAGAGGATTCTTCTAAGGATTCTTCTAAAGTTGTACATATTCGATGGGTTTATATAAATAATACTAATAATATTTACTTCTTTAAGGACTGACCTTAGAAACACTACTTTCCTTCAGAGCTTAAACTGTAATGT
The DNA here is from genome assembly GCA_036173005.1 of Crenichthys baileyi. Classification (NCBI taxonomy): domain Eukaryota; kingdom Metazoa; phylum Chordata; class Actinopteri; order Cyprinodontiformes; family Goodeidae; genus Crenichthys; species Crenichthys baileyi. The sequence continues at coordinate 1,108,541 of JAHHUM010000872.1, forward strand.
TCAAAGTTCAAAACAAAGAAACTACATCTAAAATGTTTGACGAAAGTAGAACCCAATATCACTTACTGGACTGATTGAGTGTGAACTCTTCACTGAAGAACAATGGTTTGACTGTAGCTTGAGTGTTGTTGAGCTTTACTTTTATTTTTCCAAACTTATCTCCACGAAAAGAACACATCTTAGAGACATTTTGATCTTCCTGACATTTAGTCCACTCAGTCCAGTTTAAAGATTGTCTGCAAGAATTAGATTACAGTCAATCACAATCGCAGGAAAACAAAATGAAGATAAACGATGTAAACACTTTTTTGCATATATAGTAAAGGCAATATACACTCACCGGCCACTTTATTAGGTACACCTGTCCAACTGCTCGTTAATGCAAATTTCTAATCAGCCAATCACGTGGCAGCAAATCAATGCATTTAGGCGTGTAGACATGGTCAAGACGATCTGCTGCAGTTCAAACCGAGCATCAGAATGGGGAAGAAAGGTGATTTAAGTGACTTTGAACGTGGCATAGTTGTTGGTGCCAGGAGGGCTGGTCTGAATATTCCAGAAACTGCTGATCTACTGGGATTTTCACGCACTACCATCTCTAGGGTTTACAGAGAATGGTCCGAAAAAGAGAAAATATCCAGTGAGCGGAAGTTCTGTGGGCGCAAATGGGTTATTGATGCCAGAGGTCAGAGGAGAATGGCTAGGCTGTTTCGAGCTGATAGAAAGGTAACAGTAACTCAAATAACCACTTGTTAAAACCAAGGCATGCAGAAGAGCATCTCTGAACGCACAACATGTCGAACCTTGAGGCGGATGGGCTACAGCAGCAGATGACCACACTGGGTGCCACTCCTGTCAGCTACAAACAGGATAATGCGCCATGTCATAAAGCACGAATCATCTCAGACTGGTTTCTTGAACATGACAATGAGTTCACTGTACTCAAATGGCCTCCACAGTCACCAGATCTCAATCCAATAGAGCACCTTTGGGATGTGGTGGAACGGGAGATTCGCATCATGGATGTGCAGGTGACAAATCTGCAGCATCTGTGTGATGCTATCATGTCTATATGGACCAAACTTTCTGAGGAATGTTTCCAGTACCTTGTTGAATCTATGCCACGAAGGATTAAGGCAGCTCTGAAGGCAAAAGGGGGTCCAACCCAGTAATAGCAAGGTGTACCTAATAAAGTGGCCGGTGAGTGTATGTACTTCATACAGTCAAACGAAATAGTAAGTGTAATTATTTCAGTTGTGATATTTTACACATCAGGACATTTTAAAAATGCTTTGGTTTTTACCAGTTTCTAAATATTTATTTTTCTGTCTTCAAATACATCACAGCACACATACTCCACTGTGTCATTTTCAAACACACATAAAGCTAAAAAGCAAAGCTATGAAAATCTAGTTGCCACCCATGATTTAACACCTATGGCAACCACCACCTTTGGCAATGCCTTGCATAGCTTTTACACTTCTGTGAAACGATTTTGGCTGAGCTTCAACAATCAGATGACCTCTCATTTAATTCTAGAATACTCTGATATAGAGGGGAGTTCATGGTCAACTCAATAACTCCCCCAGAAACCAAGCCTAAATCACCATGACCCTTCCACCACCTTGCTTCACAGTTGCTATGAGGTGTTTTTACTAATGTGCTGTGTTGGGTTTGCACTGCATATTGTGGACATACATCTCTACTTTGGTCTCATCTATCCAAAGGATATTCTTCTGGAAGTATTTTTCATCTGTCAGATGCAACTTTGCAAATTTAGGCCCTACTGCCATATTGTTTTTAGAGAAAGGCTGTCTCCATCCAATTCTTCCCAACAAGCCATGCATGGTTACTGTCACCAATATAAGCATTTTCACATGCTGACCAAGGCTTGCAGAGTCTAAAATTGAGCACTGAGGTTTTTGTTATTTTCCTGAGGCTTGCATTAAACTGTCTGACTGTGGGGTACATTTAGAGAAACATCCACTCCTGAGAAATTTGGCAACATAGCATATATAGTCTTAAATATTAAATAAATATTGAATGAATACTATTGTTTTTTTATGCTTTTATAGTAGCCTAATATTTTTAGAACATTAGGAAGCAGTGTGGATGTCTAGGAACCTTACATCAAGCAAAAGGACCTAGACATAGAGTGCCATAATGAAAACAAATTTAGAAATCTATGGCTGGAGCCTAAACATGTTGTGCTTAAATTGTCCAAAAACCATATTTCTCAAACTGTGGTAGCTTTTTTAAATTTTTGGTACAAGACAACCAAATTTTTTATGACGTAAATCTTAGAAACACCAACAATAAAAAGATGAAATGTTTAGAGGCCCCGTGGTGGTGCAGGGGTAAAGTGCGTTACCCATGTACAGAGGCTACACTCCTTGACACAGCCGTCACGGGTTCGAATCCCAGCCGGGATGCACCTTCGGGTTGGGTACAGGTCTCGACTGTTGTTTCAGCCTACAGGGCTAGCGTTAGTGCAGAGTACACGGCCTTCTTGGCGTCCCTGTCGGGGGTGCTGCATAGTGCCCCTCCCAGGAACTCCAAGGACTTCAACGCCCACATGAGAAATGACAGTGACACCTGGAGAGGCGTGATTGGGAGGAATGACCTCCCCGATCTGAATCTGAGTGGTGTTTCATTATTGGACTTCTGTGCTAGTCATGGATTGTCCATAATGAAGACCATGTTCAAGCATAAGGGTGGAGGTCGACGATCGACTTTGTTGTCGTGTCTTCAGACCTTCGGCTGCATGTTTTGGACACTGGAGTGAAGAGAGGGGCTGAGCTCCCCACTGATCACCACCTGGTGGTGAGTTGGATCCGCTGGAAAAGGAGAAAGCCAGACAGACTTGGCAGGCCCAAGCATATAGTGAGGGTCTGTTGGGAACGTCTGGCTGAGCCCTCTGTCAGGGATGTATTCAACTCCCACCTCTGGGAGAGCTTTGACCAGATTCCGGGGGAGGTTGGAGACATAGTGTCCAAGTGGACAATGTTCTCCGCGTCTATTGTCGATGCTGCCGCCCGTAGCTGTGGCTGTAAGGTCTGTGGTACCTGTTGTAGTGGCAATCCCCAAACCCGGTGGTGGAAACCGGCAGTAAGGGATGCTGTCAAGCTGAAGAACTAGTCCTATCGGCTGTGGTTGGCTTGTGGGACTTCTGAGGTGGCTGACGGCTGCCGTGAGGCCAAGCGAGCCGCAGCCCGGCTGTGGCAGAGGCAAAAACTTGCCTGGGAGGAGTTTGGTAAGGCCATGGAGAAGGACTACCGGTTGGCCTCGAAGCGATTCTGGCAAACCATCTGGCGCCTCAGGACTGTGTCCCTTGTGGTGCCCTGTGGGGGGTGCTCCAGGAGTATGGAGTCGGGGGCCCTTTATTAGGGGCCATCCTGTCTCTGTACAAGCGGAGCAGGAGTTTGGTCCGCATTGGCGGCACTAAGTCGGACCTGTTCCCAGTGCATGTTGGACTCCGGCAGGGCTGCCCTTTGTCACCGGTCCTGTTCATAACTTTAATCGTCCCACCGGGAGGAGCCCCAGGAGACGGCCCAGGACACGCTGAAGGGACTATGTCTTTGGCTGGCCTGGGAATGCCTTGGGCTCCCCCCGGAGGAGCTGGAGGAGGTGTGTGAGGAGAGAGAAGTCTGGGTCTCTCTGCTGAGTCTGCTGCCCCCGCGACCCAGTCTCAGAAAAAGCGGAAGATGACGAGTACATTTAACTCTGCTTTATCAGAAACATCTCAAAAGAGAGGTGCAGCTGAAAAAAAAACTTAAAGTCCCAGTAGGAAATTTCCACTTTGGAGTAAAATTGGGAAATTTCAACCATTTCATGGAATGCCAGCTTTTTTTTGTTTGTTTTTGACATAACACAACAAACTATAAAAGTGCATGTCCTGTAATACTACTGCGTTATAATACCTGACAAGGTGGTGATTACTGAGGTGGTCCTTATAAAAAGCTTGAAAACAACTTTTCTAAAGCTTGTTTAAAGCATGAAAAATTTAGATTTAGTTACTTTTTTACATAAGACATGGAAACATACATTTAAGGTGCTTTAAGATAAAAAAAATATTATTCCTTTCCATTTTTGACGCCAACTGAATTAAATTGAATTGGAAAAAAAACTTGTAAACATGTAAAGATAAGTACTTTATGTTTGTACCTCAAACTCATCTTGTAGAAGAGTTTGTACTCATTTTCTGCACCATGTTTGGTACTGTTCCAAAGACAGGTAACATGTTGCAGGTCAGAGGTGAAGCATACCAGCGAGATTTCATCTGAAAGAGAGAGGTTGTTATACTAGTATTAGTATTAGTTTGTCAGAATGAATGAGTATGTTTGTGTCTATGTGTCAGGATCTGTGTGCTGTTGTTGTTGCTCTGTACTTGGCCTCTAGGTGGCTCTGGGGTCGTCAGGAGTGGTGGTAGGTGTTCCATATCCCATTAATCATCCCTGGAAGGTATTTAAGATGGTTGCCGCCAGCAGTTCAGTGCCAGAGTGTTGCCCTCAGTGGTATTGACTCCAGCCATAGTTTGTCTACACTTGTCTTTGTATCTTTTGGTAATTTTGTATTTGCCTCTTGCAGACTGGATTACTATACCAGACCTAACCTTTGAAGAATCCTAATCTACCTGGATGTTTTGCTACTGGAGAAGGGTTTCCTAGCCACGAGGATTGTATTCGGCTTACCAACACTTTGCTTCCTAAGGGACTGCTGGCGGCCAATCCGACGGAGCTTTTCCTGGATCAACTACGAAACACCACAAGCAAACCCTGTCCACCCTCCCACATTATAACATCATCAGCCGAACCTCTGAGTCACCTCAAGTGAGTCCAGTACCTACCAGCTTCATTCATCTCAGTGTGCAGTTTCCATTGCTGTCTCGCCCCTCCTGGCGGATCAAACTCAACCCCCTAGTAAGACAGATTTTGTTATTTTGTTATATTCATCATTTCCTGACTTTATAAATCCTTAACGTGTCTACTTACCTTTGCAGTTGTCTTCCGGTTCCAACTCCACTCCCTATACCTGTTCCCTGTAAAATAAACCTTGTGTAAACATCTTTTGGTCTCCTGATTGCTTTCTGCATGTGGGTCAAATCTATCCATAAAACAATGACACTATGTGCAGTCATCAAGCTGTTTTAATCTCACTCACCTGCACTTTTAGGAACTGTTGCTACTGCAGGTTTAGACCAGGCACTCCAGTGTCCCGGCTGTGTTTTTGATTCACTAACGCATTTCACAGAAGCCTGGACCTCAACCTCCTCACCTGGTACCAGTGAGAGCTGAAAGCTGTTCTTTCTTACCTGAAAACAAAATGGATTACTTTAAACCTTCAATTTGAACTCTTACCTTAAAGTTAATTAGAAAGACGAGGCTGGATGTTAAATGAATGTTGTGCTTCTGAAGCAACCTGTAGATGTGCCAGTTTGGGTGACTGGCCTTTCTTCAGTGCTGGAAAAATATTTGACTTCTTAAAAATTTCTGCTGTTTTGTTGTTTTCTCAAACTAAAATATTTAAGACAATCAAAAGTTTAATACTAGACGAAGAGTACCTTTTGTCCATCAAACATTTGTCTTAGCCTTTTTCATCGCTGTGGAGGAAATTTGGCCCACTTTTTGCAGAATACTTTAAATTATGCTGCATTGAATGGTATATTAGCACATGCTGGTTCATAACCCAAATTTGCCTGAGCTAAAGGTTGGAAGTTTTTGAAAGGGCGTTAAATTTTAGGTTCTGTCGATTGAAGACCCTAAAGAAGCAACACAGCCTCAGACCATCTCTTTCTCATCACTGTTTGTCTGTTTGTATTTTCTTTTCTAAAATGTGTTAATTTCACAACAAATGTAACAGATGCAAAGCATCCAGAATGTTTTGTCTCATTGCTCCACAGCATATTTTCCCAAAGGTCTTGAGGATCATCAACATGTTTTCTTGGGAAAACTGAGGCAGCCCTTTTTGTTGTTTTTTGGTCAGCAGTCTGTCAGTTTGCCAAATCACTGAATCATGAACATTAACCTTGACTGAGGAAATATCTGCCTGGCAGATTTTAATATAGTTTTGTTGTCTTTTGTCACCCCCTGCATGAGTCATTGTAAAGTTTTTATGTTTACCTTTGGTAGTTTGGCCATTCCTAGAAGGACTCATTACAGTACCATGTTGTGTAAGAAGATAACTGATAACAAGTTGGTCTAACTCGGTTTGGAACAAAGAGACTGTATGCTATAGATGTGGCTGCTTGACATGGCAAAGTGCAACGTCACGCCGTGGCCATACATTTGCTTTAGAGCATTCACACAATCAGTTTAAGCAAAGAAGAAAATCAAATAAATGGACTTATGGTATACATTACCTCTACTGTTTTTTCCCCAAGTGTCACGGAAGAGTAACGAATTCTATATTCCTTTGTTAGTATGGGGCTTAACTTTACTGTATCCAGGAAAACATTTAGCTTTCCCTCATTGTCATTTGGCTGTAGAGAGACATTGAAGGGGGGTTCCAGAAGACCTGTGGATAAAAAAATCACAAAGCTTCAAATTATTTTTCCTAATGCATTACCTAAGAGATTCCATTGATGACAAAGGAACGACTGGAAGTTCTCAAAGCGTTGTTTTTCTGATTAAGATACTCCGAACAGCTAACCTTGCTATTTTGTTGCACAGCACAGCCCAAACTAAAATGCATGAAACACACGCAAAGGCAAATATGAGGTGGAATATAATCAGTAGCCAAATTCTGTTTTATATAGTTACAAATTTAGAAGGTACTGAAAAGCAGAACCTGAAATAATAAAAAGGTAACAGAAAATCTTTTGAAATAACTAAAGGGAGAGATTAACACACAAATCACAACTTTATACTACTTCTGAGCATACATAAATGTTGACCTCATACTTCTTAACAACCCATTTTTGCCATTTTTTTATTAAAAATCTTTATATTGTTAAAGGAAGTTTCTTACAGAGGTCCTCCACATAGACTGTCCGATTGTACAAACTGGTGTTTTTGGTGCGATCCACCACTTCGATTTCTGTTTCAGTGAATAAAAAGACGTCCATCCAGGGAAAAAAACAGACATGCAGAAAAGTCCCATTGTCTGTTCCATAGATAGACATTTCACACTTCTTACTACGGCCCCTTTAGTGATAAAGTCATAAACAAGAGATATTTAATATTAATCAGAAAAAAGCATTTTCACAGCAAAAGTCACACAGGTAAAAGCAGTTTAAATTTAAAGATTTTAAAGAGTATTATTTTACAATTCTTACACCAGGTGGCCACAAGGAAACAAAACAAATCCAGGAGTTACTACATAACCAAGTTGTTTTTCAAAGCTCTGTACAAAAGTAAGTTCTGGGAATAAAGCCCATATCATCAGACCCCAACTTCATTTTTGATAGTTTTAGGAGATATCTGTGTGCATGTTCTTAATTAATTTTAAGTATATGCAATGCTTTGGAAACCTAAGCTGTGTTGTCATATTCTTTTTAAAGTAAAGACACTTTATTTTCTAACAAGTCAAGTGTGCTGATGTTTTTTTAATATACCAGATTCCCAGTAACTCTAACAGGCTAACTTTTTTTGTGTGTTTTTTTTTTTTTTTTTTGCTATTTGTCAGAGGAGTCCACAGGCCAACCTTGGAGTAAGACGCTGGACTTCCTTGAAAGATTTGTAACTGTTGCAAGGTTTTCCTGCAATAAATATTTTGCAAACTGCAGAATGACAAACTCCCTGTAGCCCTTCCTAGATGCATATCATCTGTTGCTGTTCTAAAATAATAGCTGATAATTTTTTTTTTTTTCTCAATTCTGGTCTTCGAGGGGCCAGAATCATGCATTTTTTAGATGTTTTCCAACCAGAATGCACTTGATTTCAAAGAATAGGTCAGCTCCTGGAGAACTTGGTGAAAGGCTGCAAAGATAATTGTACTATTTGGCTAAAGACCACTGGAGTCCAGAATTGTGTACCTAAGGTTTAAACTGACTCGCAAGTGTCCCAGAGAAAACTCGTGCTATCAAAAACATACCTTTCACACTTATAGAGAAAATCATATGTTCTGTTCTCTGTGGTCTCAATGAAGCAGGTGAAATCCTTTCCTGTGCGAGTGAAACACTTTGGATTTTCTGTATCCTTTATGAGCAAAACATCTGGTCCAGAAATAAAAAAAAACATTAATAAAACACATATATGACAAAAATGGTGGCTAATGAGACAGCTTTGACCAATACAGCAGACCACTATCATCAAAAGACTAAGAAAATAATTTCATCCTTTTTTCAATAAACTTAATCTCATAGTAATAAAATTAGAGAAACCCGCCATTTAATCTGATTGTGCTCATTCGGTGGGTAAGGAAAATCTCATTAAGAATGTTTTCTTCCAAAATCACTGTTGTCACACTAATTGGGACATTTTGTTGTTAATACCCCCTTTTGCCAATAGGATAACACTCAGTCTTCACCTAAAACTTTTCAGAAGGTTGGAGCATATGAAGAGAGAAATGGTTGACCATTCCCCTTTACGTTATCTGGGTCCTCTTTTAAGCTCACCTTTCTTTTAGGAATTTTTTCGGCACTAGAGGACTTTAGTTTTGATAGTAGGCAGACAGGAAGGAGGGGCAAAGAGAGGGGGAGACATTCAGCAAAGGTCACCGGGTCTGGGACTTGAACCCAGGATGGCCACTTCGAGGACTATAGCCTCTATGTGTGGTCACGCGATAACCCCTACACCACCAGCGCCACGCCAGGTTCATCTTTGTAAACTCACTCCACATGTTTTCTGATGGATTTAGGTTTGGGGGCTGAAATGGCCAGGGGTACATGGCCATGGAATAAGATAGATATTCTTGTCTCCTCAACCATTTGAGGAGACAAATGGTTGAGTAATCTAAAGGTTTGGTCATACCAATCCTGTTGAAAGCCTCAGGGGTGCCAACATGTGTGGATCAAAAAATGTGTTACCAAAGATACTTTCATGTTTTGTAAAATAACTATTGAGATGTAGAGAGCCTTGAAGAAGGATACATTTCCCCCAGAGCCAGCTCGTTGTTGTTTCCTTGTAACATCTTGTCTTGTTCCTATGTTTTTGCGCACCGTCTGCAAACCTATCATCTGCAAGATGTTATCTTGTTTTTACAAAAATGACTTTGCTTCAGGCAAAAATTTAAAGGTTAAATTTAAAAGATTTATGCACAAAGTTTGACAGAACACAAGTAACCACCACAAAAATTAAGTAAAATAAAATACTGCTTAATAATTTAGCGATGTTGGCACCTTAATAGATGTACTGGATAAATTCATAAGCATTTCCAACAAAAGTGCACCTGCAGCTGTTACAACAAGGGCTGATATTATTCAGACTGCTCCAGAACATTTAAAAATATGTAGACTTACCTTGCTTTGACAAAGTATGGTCAATTCCAGCAGTACAGTGGATCAAGGGAATTAGGTCAAATTGCATACACAAGCTAATGAGAAATATCTTCAAAATGCAAAGCACAGTCATCATTAACTGAGATATTGTGCAGTCAGTCCTGATTTAGGCTCAGATCATGTTTGTGTTAATTGTTTCTGCTAGGTGTTGTTTTGAGTGGGTGTGCGTGGGTGGGGTTGAACAAGTGCACAGGGGTCTAACCAAAAAGCTTGGTCTAAAGCAGGAAGTGGGCTTTATCTACGGTGGAAGCTAATACCAAAAAAGGCAATTTGGGAGGAGAAATATACACTGCGACTTTCCATATTAGTGGCACACAAGAGTATAGCAAGTAACTGCAGGGTTTAAAGCTATCGTAACGTCCTCTAGCTGGGACTACGATACCAAAGATTTTTTTTTCTTCAGTCATACTGATCATAAGACTAGCAACTGATTAACCATTTTTAAAGTCTTTAAAAGCACTTGCCAACTATCAAAATAATGTAAAGTACGGTATTTCACAAGCTATCAAATTCCTTGTACATTTCATGAGACAGAGTTGTGCCCTCCTGAAAAAGAATCTAAACAGTTACCCAAAAAGAGAACCATGTGTGTGTTGATTAACCACATCCTGACCTACTGCACAGCAGCAGTACAACAAACTTGTTTTAATTTCTCACATTTAGGTAAGCCCTAATTAGTCATAGCCTTGCCAGATTTAGATATATTAATTATTTTCATTTAGCCAAGATGTTTGTTTCTGATAGGAAATGAGACAGCTATCTCACAAAGGATAAAACATAAAAAAAAAATTTATTAATTAAAAAAATATGTTTTTATTTACATTTTATTACAAAAATAGTGTAGAAAATGGTTTATACATTGCTCAAAGAAATTAAGGGAGCACTCAAATAACACATCCTAGATCTGAATGAATGAAATATTCTCATTGAATACTTTGTTCTGTACAAAGTTGAATCTGCTGACAACAAAATCACACAAATTCATCGATGAAAATCAAATTTATTAACCAATGGAGGCCTGGATTTGGAGTCGCACACAAAATTAAAGTGGAAAAACACACTACAGGCTGATCCAACTTTGATGTAATGTCCTTAAAACAAGTCAAAATGAGGCTCAGTATTGTGTGTGGCCTATGTGCCTGTATGACCTCCCTACAACACCTGGGCATGCTCCTGATGAGACGGCGGATGGTCTTCTGAGGGATCTCTTCCCAGACCTGGACTAAAGCATCCGCCAAGTCCTGAACAGTCTGTGGTGCAACGTGATGTTGGTGGATGGAGCGAGACATTTCAATTCAATTCAATTCAGTTTATTTATATAGCGCCAATTCACAACACATGTCGTCTCAAGGCACTTTACAAAACTCAGGTACATACATTCCAATTAATCCTAACCATTGAACAGTGCAGTCAGATTCAGTTATTTATTCAAATTGGATAAAAAGTTTTTCTGTCTAAGGAAACCCAGCAGATTGCATCCAGTCAGTGACTTGCAGCATTCCCTCCTCCTGGATGAGCATGTAGAGTCAGTGGACAGTCACTGGCATTGACTTTGCAGCAATCCCTCATACTGAGCATGCATGTAGCGACAGTGGAGAGGAAAAACTCCCTTTTAACAGGAAGAAACCTCCAGCAGAACCAGGCTCAGTGTGAGCGGCCATCTGCCACGACCGACTGGATGTTAGAGAGAACAGAGCAGAGACACAAAGAGAACAAAGAAGCACTGATCCAGGAGTCCTTTCTATGGGAAGGAAAAGTAAATGTTAATGGATGTAGCTCCTTTAGTCGTTTCACCTAGAAAGAAAGAACAGATAAACTCTGAGCTAGTTTTCAAGGTTAGAGTCTGAAAGAGAGCACATAGAGTTAGTCACAGCAAAAGCTCAGTCAATCGCCATGTCTAGGAGAGAGAAAGGGTTAAACACTGAAAGACAGGGCCATGTGGATCATCTGTAGAAGGTGAGCATTAGTCTGAGTTGTGTTTATTTCTATTAGATTTTCCTGATTTTCTCGTTTTAGATTATTTTTTAATCTATTCAATTTTGGCCGTGGGCGAGACACTGTCTTAATAGGGTAATGGGTGGGTAGCAGTACAGAAGCTGCAGAGAGGAGTGTTAAACTACGACCCTGCTTCCTGGTCTGAACCCTGGGTTGTCAGAGTTTTGGAGAACTAATAAATTCGGCCAGATTCCTAGAAAGAAGAGCTGCTCCATCTAAAGTGGGATGGATGGCGTCTCTCCGGATCAGACCAGGTTTTTGCCAAAATGTTCGCCAGTTATTAATGTAGCCCACATCGTTTTCTGGACACCACCTAGACAGCCAGCAGTTGAATGACAACATGCGGCTAAACATGTCATCACTGGTTAAATCGGGGAGGGGACCAGAGAAAATTACAGAGTCCGACATTGTTTTGGCAAACTTACACACCGAAGCAACACTAACTTTGGTGACCTCTGATTGACGTAACCGGGTGTCATTACCGCCAGAGTGAATAACAATCTTACTGTATTTACGCTTATCCTTAGCAGGCAGTTTCAGGTAAAATTTTATGTCGCCCGTTCTGGCTCCTGGCAGACATTTGACTATGGTCGCTGGTGTCTCTAGTGCCACGTTTCTGACTATGGACCTGCCAATTACCAGAGTTGGCTTCTCAGCGGGTGTGTCGCTGAGCAGGGAAAATCTGATGTCCCAGATGTGCTCAATCCGATTCAGGTCTGGGGAACAGGTCCATAGCTTCCATGTCTTCATCTTGCAGGAACTGCTGACACATTCCAGCCACATGAGGTCTAGTATTGTCCTGCATTAGGAGGAACCCAGGGCCAACCGCACCAGCATATGGTCTCACAAGGGGTCTGAGGATCTCATCTCGGTACCTAATGGCAGTCAGGCTACCTCTGGCGAGCACATGGAGGGCCGTGTGGCCCTGCAAAGAAATGTCACCCCACACCATTACTGACCCACAAGCCGGTCATGCTGAAGGATGTTGCAGGCAGCAGATCGCTCTCCACGGTGTCTCCAGACTCTGTCATGTGCTTTCATCTGTGAAGAGCACAGGGCGCCAGTGGCGAATTTGCAAATCCTGGTGTTCTCTGGCAAATGCCAAGCGTCCTGCACGGTGTTGGGCTGTGAGCACAACCCCCATTTGAAGATGTCAGGCCCTCACACCATCCTCATGGAGTCGGTTTCTAACCGTTTGTGCAGACACATGCACATTTGTGGCCTGCTGGAGGTCATTTTGCAGGGCTCTGGCATTGCTCCTCCTGTTCCTCCTTGCACAAAGGCGGAGGTAGCAGTCCTGCTGCTGGGTTGTTGCCCTCCTAAGGCCTTCTCCACATCTCCTGGTAGCGTCTCCAGGCTCTGGACACTACGCTGACAGTCTCAGCAAACCTTCTTGCCACAGCTCGCATTGATGTGCCATCCTGGATGAGCTGCACTACCTGAGCCACCTGTGTGGGTTGTAGAGTCCGTCTCATGGTACCACGAGTGTGAAAGCACCACCAACATTCAAAAGTGACCAAAACATCAGCCAGAACGCATAGGTACTGAGAAGTGGTCTGTGGTCCCCACCTGCAGAACCACTCCTTTATTGAGTGTGTCTTACTAATCGCCAAAGATTTCCCCCTGTTGTCTATTCCATTTGCACAACAGCATGTGAAATTGATTGTCAATCAGTGTTGCTTCCTAAATGGACAGTTTCATTTCACTGAAGTTTTGATTTACTTGGAGTTATATTGTGTTGTTTAAGTGTTCCTTTTATTTTTTTGAGCAGTGTATAAATGGAAAAATCCTTACATTACAGCATTACACCCTTATAATACACACTTTTGAAGATATTTTGAAGATTTGTTTTTAGTGATAAACCCCAAGTATTTTAAGTTGGAAGGTCTCCTTGCCATCATGCTGGGGGAACTATGTCATTCTGCTGGCCTGGGAACGCCTCAGGCTTTCCCCAGAGGAGCTGGAGGTGTTTTATGCTGAATCAGTTAAATAAGAGCATTCAAAAACAAATGAAACATTTAAGGCATGCCATATTATATATTTTGTGATATGATTATTTAATATTGGGTGTGTAATGATATATCCAGCTAATGAGACAATATATGATATTGCTTTGTCAAGAACCAGATGAGATGAGATTTTATAGCTTTTGCGAAAACAAAGAATACTACCCACTTTTTTGTCTGCATAAACAGCAGGTTTTTTCAAACCACAAACTTTTATCTAATGGAGTTTAAATGTAAATTCAACATGGAAGACTCGCTGTCACTTCCAGCTTCTTCTAATTACTCCTCAATGCGGCTCTGCTCCACAAATCAGCGTCAAGTCTGCATTTCTCCCCGGCCAATCATCCTTCAAGGCTCCGCTTTAAAAGATCTTCATTCATGGATCCCTCCGTTCTACAGCTGAACTTTGACCCTCCTCCACCCCATCTCCACCATTTGGCTTTCAAACTCCTTCCAAATCTCCTCAGGCCTCCACTCCACCACCAGGATCGGATCTCAGGGGGGAAGACATCTCTAAATCTAACCCTAAGATGTTCATTCAAGCGCATGTCATTCTCAGCATTCACGTCTTCCACTGGGGTCCGAGCGCCAAAGAAATAAACATTCACTAATAAACTTTTCTAATTGCATCCCTGTCTTCTCTTTGTGATTCTTTCCAGGTTGAAATCCATTTATCCATAGACTGAACACTCATCGTAAAAGAAAAAGATAAATCATTGCTTTTGATCTCAGAAATGCAAGTTCAGCACTCAGCAATACTCAAGAAAGCTAAAAACCACATGACAGGAAACATACACGACTAGAAAACATGACTATTAAACCGGATGGCAAGAACCTACTGCATAATTTTCATTTTATCCAGTTAGACTATTATAATGGTGTCTTGAAAAATGCCAGTAGAAAAATCCATGAGTTTGCACAAGTTCTTCCAAAAATGCTGTGGCCAGAGTGCTGACCGACACTTGAAAAAACACCTTAAAGCAAATAGACAGAGGGCATTTATCTTTTGACTACCACACAATTGGAGCAAAAACACAGTAAGATGAAAAACATATTCCAATCCAGGATTTCACAAATATATATATATATTTTAAAACCTGCTAGAAAAAAAATATCTTATTTCTGCACAGTAAACATCTGGGTCATAGATTACAGAGGGTCACAGGGGCTGACACTAGGGCGAGAGAATAGTAGGTAACAACTTAGCTAGACAATAAGAAGTGAGTTTCAAAGTAATTTGTTGAAATTGATAAAAAATGTACTGGACGAGCAACTTTGAACAGATCTGAATTTAATTAGTCCATAAGACTGAAGGAAAAACAAGTCCGATGGACTTCTGCCCTGAGGAATTTTACTTATAACCTGTCTTGCAAGTGGTTTGCTTTTCAATTAATCCACCAGGATAATTCATTCATTCATTCATCTTCTATACCGCTTATTCCATAGTGGGTCACGGGTCGCCAATCGACCACAGGGCAATACAAAGACATACAGCACAAACAACCATGCACACACTCATTCACACCCAAGGGCAATTTAGGGAGACCAACAGTCATGTTTATGGACTGTGGGAGGAAGCCAGTGGTCCCATGCATGCACCAGGATAAATAAAAGCATTTTTTAAAAGAATATATCAGAATCAGAATCAGCTTTATTGCCAAGTTTGTACAGAAAAACACGGAATTTGACTCTGTGGACCTGTCCACACCGCAGACCTGATTGTTCGTTGCAGTGTGGACAGGTCCTGTTTTGTGGATGGTTGAACCAAACCACACTGAGATGGATGAAGACAGGACAGACTAAATGATGACAGTGTAGAATATGGCCAACAGCTCCTGTGGAAGGTTGTACTTCTTCAGTTGCCTTAGGAAGTACAGTCTCTGTTGGGTCTTCCTCCAAACATTGTCTATGTGTGAGGACCATCTCAGGTTTCGAGAAATGGCAGTTCCTAGGAACTGGAGGTAGTCCACAGTAGATACAGTGTTGTTGAGGATGGTGAGGGGGGTATTTGGGGGTGGTGTTCTCCGAAAGTCCACCATCATCTCCAAAGCCTTGAGTGGCTTAAGTTCCAGGTGGTTCTGACCACACCAGTGTGCCAGCCGATCTACTTCCTGTCTATATGCAGACATCACTGTCCTGAATCAGACCAATAACAGTGGTGTCATCTGCAAACTTCAGGAGTTTTACAGACGGGTCCGCTGAGGTGCAGTCATTTGTGTACAGGGAGAAGAGGACTGGAGAGAGAACACACCCTTGAGGGGGCGCCTGTGACTCTGATGATGCAAAAGCCCTGACAGAAACTAACATGGTTGCTAATGCTTAAGCAAACGACAAAGAGGATGATATATCTTTATATTCCTGACTGAGTCTTGGCAGGATATACAGTACAGACCAAAGGTGTGGAAACACCTTCTCATTCAAAGAGTTGTCCTTATTTTCATGACTATGAATATTGTAGCTTCACACTGAAGGCATCAAAACTATGAATTAACACATGTGGAATTATATACTGAATAAAAAAGTGTGAAACAACTGAAAATATGTCTTATATTCTAGGTACAACTGAAAATTGTTTCAGTTCAGTTGCTTTGATTACTGCTACGCACACTCTTGGCATTCTGTTGATGAGCTTCAAGAGGTAGTCACCTGAAATGGTTTTCACTTCACAGGTGTGCCCTGTCAGGTTTAATAAGTGGGATTTCAAGCCTTATAAATGGGGTTGGGACCATCAGTTGTGTTGTGCAGGAGGTGGATACAGTACATAGCTGATAGTCCTACTGAATATACTGTTAGAATTTGTATTATGGCAAGAAAAAAGCAGCTAAGAAAAGAAAGACAAGTGGCCATCATTACTTTAAGAAATGAAGGTCAGTCAGTTTGAACAATGAACAATTGGGAAAACTTTGAAAGTGTCCCCAAGTGCAGTCGCAAAAACCATCAAGCGCTACAAAGAAAATGGCTCACATGAGGACCGCCCAGGAAAGGAAGACCAAGAGTCACCTCTGCTGCGGATAATAAGTTCATCCGAATCACCAGCCTCAGAAATCGCAGGTTAACAGCAGCTCAGATTAGAGAACAGGTCAATGCCACACAGAGTCCTAGCAGCAGACACATCTCTAGAACAACTGTTAAGCAGAGACTGTGTGAATCAGGCCTTCATGGTAAAATAGCTGCTAGGAAACCACTGCTGAGGACATGCAACAAGCAGAAGAGACTTGTTTGGGCTAAAGAACACAAGGAATGGACATTAGACCAGTGGAAATCTGTGCTTTGGTCTGATGAGTCCAAGTTTGAGATCTTTGGTTCCAACCACCGTGTCTTTGTGCGGCGCAGAAGAGGTGAAAGGATGGCCTCTACATGCCTGGTTCCCACCGTGAAGCATGGAGGAGGAGGTGTGATGGTGTGGGGATGCTTTGCTGGTGACACTGTTGGAGATTTATTCAAAATTGAAGGCATACTGAACCAGCATGGCTACCACAGCATCTTGCAGCGGCATGCTATTCCATCCGGTTTGCGTTTAGTTGGACCATCATTTATTTTTCAACAGGACAATGACCCCAAACACACCTCCAGGCTGTGTAAGGGTTATTTGACCAAGAAGGAGAGTGATGGGGTGTTATGCCAGATGACCTGGCCTCCACAGTCACCGGACCTGAACCCAATCGAGATGGTTTGGGGTGAGCTGGACCGCAGAGTGAAGGCAAAAGGGGCAACAAGTGCTAAGCATCTCTGGGAACTCCTTCAAGACTGTTGGAAAACCATTTCAGTTGACTACCTCTTGAAGCTCATCAACAGAGTGCCAAGAGTGTGCGGAGTAGTAATCAAAGCAAAAGGTGGCTACTTTGAAGAACCTAGAATATAAGACATATTTTCAGTTGTTTCACACTTTTTTGTTCAGTATATAATTCCACATGTGTTAATTCATAGTTTTGATGCCTTCAGTGTGAAGCTACAATATTCATAGTCATGAAAATAAGGACAACTCTTTGAATGAGAAGGTGTGTCCAAACCTTTGGTCTGTACTGTAAGCTGGTACTTGAAAATCAAGTCTGGCAACTTTAGTCCACCCTAATTATCGTAATACTGATGCAGTGTTCTCAAATACGTATCAAGGGGTTTTGTTGTAATGTGCACAGAACACTAGTAATACAAACATCATTTAAAAATGATTCATGACATTGATCCAAACTGTAAACTAGCACCTTATATAATATCTTTGAATGACATTCATGGAATACACAAACTGGTTTATTATAAGCATGTACTCCCATTAGCTTAGCAATTTTTTTCAAAGTAAAATTTGGCCATTACCTTTTAAATCACTGCATTGGCTCCTAGATGCTTAAGGGATATATTTTAAAAATTCCTTAAAAGGCACCGAAAGTTCTTAAAGAGAGCAAACAGATATTTTGGGCAATTCTTCCTTTTGTAACATACAGCATTCAATGGAATCTAAACTTACTTAACACAAGTAAAATGCATTCTATGGTCAGACTACATAGTAACTTGTTGGTAAAAAATCTCCATAGAGTGTACATCATCAGGATCAGGAGTTCACCTAAACCTCTACAAGTTCCAAAACGTAAAGTTGTGAATGTCATGCAATAAAAATAAACCTAGGGGCCATGGTGTTTTCTCCACATGTTAAACATTCCTCAGGAAGCTTGACCACAAAAGCCATGTTTGACAGGCAGCTCTGTACATGCAGTTGGTTTGTGGAGGAAACCCAGTGACAGATCAGCCCGCTGCAGCTGGGCAGATCACTGTTCCTTTTTTTCTCATGTGTCTTGTCGCAGCATTTCAGGCGTGCCATATGGAGAAGCTGGTTGCCTATATGTGCCAAGACAGTTTTGCTCTACAAAAGGATTTTTCTAAACAGAATCCTAATTGCATGATTAACTTCATTAAATCAAGACTGCAGAACGGTATTCCAAAGCATTCCCAGGTCCCCTGTACTCCGGCACTAACGCTGCCTACTTATAAACATTTAAAAAAATGCAAAAACAATCAACAGTCAACAACATTCCTACAGAAAACAATCAAGAAAATTTGACATACTATGTACTTGTGGTGAGGCGTCCAGACACCACACAAATCCTTTATTTAGAAAATAAATGGCTAAACACTTTCTATGTACATTCTTTAATGGTGCGCTCATTACCATTGATGTTAGATTGTATACAGTTAGAGGCAACTTATGATGTTAACAACTGGTAGGCAAAAGGTATGGCAAAAGACTTTTTTTAAAAACAATTATTAAGACCCCATGACAATGAGTCTAACATTTTATTACATGTCTTCTAAAAGTTCAACATACAAACTGACCACCAAAAACTCACACAGCACCCTCCACACATACAAAAGTAAAAAGCCAAGCAATAAATTGATTTTGTATTGCATTAGCCTAATCTCACACTTAAGATCATTAGTGGCCAAGTTCCTGGGACCCCTGCTGTTAACACAAAGGGACATCCCTGACTTTTCTCCAAAAACACTCAACTAGCATCCTTGATCCTCTCTTCTGCTCTGTTCTCCTCAACTCACCCCACAGGTTTTTTGCAGGATTTAGATCTGGGGATTGAGATAGCATGGATGAAGATTTATTTTCTGTCTGATTAACTATTCCTGTGTTCATAAGGCCATACATTTTTGATCATATTGAAGACTCAGTGATAATCCAATTTCCATTCTCTGTCAGAGGCCGTCAGAAATCTCCTGGTGTTTTTTAAAGAGTTTGAAGAGGAACAGGTCCACAGCATCACAGATCCTCTACTGTACTTGAGCATATGATCTTGCTTTCAGCATTTGTTATTGAAAAATCTTAACTTTAGTTTCCTTTTCAGGCGTTTCCTAACATTCCTCCAAAACTATTGATTATCATCTAGATAGAATCTAATGGTTATGTAAACTTGGTGACTGCAAGATAACACTTTGTGCTGCAGTCCTCTAATAGTAAACTTTAGAATTTTTTTATTTTTTGTTTTACTGTTTTTATCCATCCTGCTCAGTGTAGTTGCAATTAAATTTATTTTACATGAACAGTTGAGTGCCAATAAGTGTCATAGCACCAATTCTGTTAAAAACTATTTACTTCCTAATATTTATATTTGTTTTATATTCTCTCACTGTGAGATTATGTCACTGCAATAAAACATAATTTTATTTTTAAGTTTTTACACACATTTACCAGGGGTGCCAACAGATGTGGAGGGTGCTTAATGGTGTTGATATAATATCTGATTTAAACAAACCTTCTACTTTGGCTGAAAATAAATTGCTCTAAAACTAAATTGAATACATGACTTTAATACCTTTTAAACATCCTTACAAATGTATCAAAATACAAACAACGGTACTTACTTTCACACGGCAGTGATAGGCAGTACACAGATAATTATGACAAATAGCACGTCATGCTACTGTAAGTGCTACAATGGCAAGTGTCTGTCATAATTCACTCGTAAAAAGGTAGAGAAGTTCTGTTTGTGATCCAAACTGTGTCCTTAAAAGATCTCCTCCTCCACATGTGTAAAAAAATCCAGCAAAGACACCCCACAGACCCTTAGGTGTTTTAGCAAATCACATAGCTCCATGGTTGCAAGTCCCCCTCAGTGATCAGAGAAAAAGCCATGTGTAAAAAACAAGATGCACAACGTTGTCTGATTTCTACTGTGAATTTTTCCGATTCGTTTAAAGTGATTTCTTCCAGAGGGGTGGTAGCAGTTGCATCTCTCCCCTGAAGGCCCAGCCATACTCCACATCCTCTCATGTTTTTGATACCCCAATAAAGTGTCCTGTCACAGTCCTCCATCTATAGCTGGCTGGTTGCAGTGAAGCGCCCAGTCCTCCTTTGTTGTCGTTGACTGGCGGGAAGGTGGCAGTAACGTGGCGGCCTGCCGCTTGACTTTCTCTTGGAGCTGCGCAGTATGCGAGGGTCTGGGGGGGCTGGTAGTCAGGCCTCCTCCGCGGTGGCATCTATTCCAGCGTAGGTAAAGTTCTCAAAGAGAGCCATGTTAACGTAGGCCTGGAAGACAGGTGAGGCTTATAATTTCAGAAATACAAATGGGAAAAAAACATATAAAGTATTTACAGCACTTCTGTCAAAATAAGCAGCTAAACTTCACACAAGTAACCATACTGCTGCTTATCTGATTGTAACCAATAATTTATACCGAAGTGATGTCTTTGTTTAAGTAAAATTGCGGCAACATGACAATTTACTACGTGCCTGGCAAAAGTTTTCATACCCCTTGAACGTTTTGTCACATTACAGCCACAATATCGAATGGACTACGTAAGGACCAAAACACAGTAGTGCATATTTTGAAGTGGAAAGAAAAGGATACATAGTTTTAAAAAAATGCACAAATCTAAAAACTATTATGTGCATTTCTATTCAGCCTTGTGAACATCATTTTTAGTTCTTGCCAAAGTTGCTTGATTCGATTTAGGCCTATACTTTGTCTAGGTCACCCTGATACATTATGCATTTTTCCAAACCATTATACTGCAGCTCAGGCTAAATGTTTAGGGTCATTTTCCTGCTGGAAGATAATCCTGTACTTTACATTTTCAAATATTTTGCAACCTGCAATAGGTTTTCATCCAGGATTATCTTGCATTTAGCTCATCCATGTTCCCTTCAACCCTGCCCAGCATGCTTCTTCCTGCTAAATAAAGGAAGCATCTCTAGAGCATGATGCTGCCACCACCATGTTTCAGCAAGGGGATGGTGTGTTCAGGGAAAAAGTGAAAAGTTTAAGCGGTATGAATACTTTTAAAGGGCACTCTATTGTGAATTAAGGATTACCTTCCTGGCTTCCTGCATCCGGCTGAGTTGGACAGAGATTTGTGAGAAGGGGGGTCTCTCATAGGGCCGATCCCTCCAACACTGCCTCATTAGTTCATAGCTGGAGGAACAAACATGCATAGTACTATCTAAATTATGTTTGGATAAACTCACCCCATGATAAATAGTACTAAAATTGTAAACAGAGTTGAATAAATAGGTTTGATGCTATTAAGAACAGAACACTTACACTTCATCATCACAGTTTTTGGGTTTCTCCATCCTGTAGCCCTGTGGTAGTTTTTCATAAAGTTCAGCACATGTCATTCCACAGTATGGTGTACCACCTGATCCACAGACAAACAAGATGCAGAAAATAAATGTAATGCACAAGCTCAGACCATGAGATGCACAGCAACAGTTGCAGATTTATCATTTAGAAAATGGATGCTGCCACTGTTATGACTCTGGCCCGTCTGCCTGCTCTGCTCTCACTCATGCAATTAACTCATCTGCTTCACCTGTCTGCTGCTGCGCTGCTGCGCAATCACCATCATGCCACACACCTGTGGAGCTGCAGTTATATACAGCCCTCTGACCACAGTGCCAGATTTTCGAAAACATTTGTGAGTAGTTATCCAGCGTTCCTTCCTGACTGATCTCGTCCCATGACCTTGCCTTGCCTTACGGCTTATTCCCTCTTGCTTGCTCTTTGTCTGACGGATTGGATTTTGGATTTCGACTCTGTTTTCTGCCTCTGGTTTATATCTCTGCCTGCCCCTTGTCTGACGCCTCTAGCCCTGGAATTCGACCCTGTTTCTGTCCCTGGATTTACGTCTCAGCCTAGCCACTGGTTTATTCAGCCTGAGTCCGCCTGGCTCTCTAGTCTGCCTGGACTTATTGTCAAGAGGACAATCACAGCTCTCTGTGTTCCTGTCACAGCTTCAGCTCGTTCCCCAGAGGATTTGGATCAGTCGGCAATCCGACTTCAGTCTGTCGGACGCTTCCTCATTAACTGTCTGGATCTCTTCCTCATCTGGATTCTGTGCCTCATCCCCAGACTGAGAAGGTTAGTGGTTTTATCTAACTCCTTGCAGATCCTGAGTTTTATTCAGCTGCTAACTAGTCCCTCTGTTCTCAGTGGTTCCTGGAAGCTGACTGCTGCTCTTCTGCTCTCTGATCCTGAGTTTCTGAATAAACCTTTTTACTTATCACTTTGTGTTTGGCTGAATTTTAGTTCTCTGTCTCTGGTCGTGATAGCCACACTGCTGTGGAGAGGGTGTTCTTCCTGAACCTTAAACAAAATATTTGATGAAAATTTTGCAGAACCAAAAATATTTTTTGTTTAGTTAAAGCAAAATTAAATACAGAAATAGACTTTTCTGGCCCTGGCACTACAAGGCCTCCAGCTTTGCTGTTTGTGCCTAGGGTTACACACAAATGTAAACCAGTATTTTATGGTATAATCTCTTTGCAAAATGTGCCTGGTCAAGTGATGCAGCATGCATTCTTACCCAAGCTTACAATTTCCCAAAGGAGAACTCCAAAAGACCACCTGTGAGTAAGATATGAAGATCAGATGTGAAAAGTTTGTAAAATAGTTGAGATCAAGTAGGTCACATTGTCATAAAAAAACATTATGTGCATTGTTGATCATATCTGGTGCCTTGCAAACAGAACTCTGCTGTACTAATCTACTGATTAAAACCATACAACTCCAAAACAACCTTATCTAACATTCATATGGGTCTTGTCTTAGAAAAATGCTTAAGCTAAAAATGTGTAAACTAAACATGTATTTACAAGGATAGATATTGATTTTGATAGTTTTCAAGCTGAATGTTTCCTTAAAATGAACACTTGTTTGTGTCATTCATTTTGAATAACATAAAACCACAATGTTTTCTGGAATCTGATAAGCAAAACTGTCGAGAATAACCACCAGTTTTATGTCACAAGCCGCTGTGGAAGATTACATGAGCAGACAAAGTATTTGTGCTCAGCCAGTCTTTTTGTATCTCTGACGCAGTTGATTCCTACTTGCTTTGTCTTTAAAAATGTCCCCATGCATCTTTCACTAATATTTATAACTGTTTTGGTCCTCAAAGGAAGGGTTTTTTTCCTTCTTCCGTTTGCTGTCATGTGCACTGCTGGCCTACTCTCTGCTGTTTAAATAAGCTCCAGTTGACAGAGAAAAACATCTGTCTATTTCCTAAGCTTCCTGGTTGGTGCTTATCAGTTACGCTGCACATTCTTATCACTGTGTCTTACAGTGACAAAAGGATGATTTGTTGTTTTTTGTAGCAAGACTTTGTGGTGTTCATAAACAACGTTGCTAAAGGGGGAAATGCTCCTACAATTTTATTCAAATAAAAGACTTACACGTCGCTCTTGCTAGTATACACGCTGTAATTCAGGGACTCAATGGCCATCCACCGTACTGGCAGTCTCCCCTAGAAGCACACCAGCAGATTTATGTATAAGCTTCTGACACAGAAATGGTTAAATTTCCAAAAGCAATTAAAATGTAAAATTCTGAATAAAATTAAAACATTAAGTCAATTTAAAATTTGCTTAGTGAAAGTAATGACCTAAGCAATGTAATGCAGTTTGAATGTTTACACAACACTGCAACACTACAGGGCAACTCTTTAGTATAAAAAACAATTTCTTGTCTGGATGTTTCTGTACAACGAAATGGATCCAAAAATAAATTAGGATGTGTTTATGCTGGTAGCTTGGTTTTAAGATTTGGACCAAGATAAGAAATTTTCTTTAAGCTTGCTTTCCCATCCATAATTCCTGTTTTCCCCTTAAACCTTCAGATGAGGTCACAGCCTGAGTCAACAGTTTTCTGGGGTGTATTTAGGTAATATAACCTTCAAAACCCCGACAGATTCCTGTGTCATGCTAGGCTTAGAGTCTGTCCACTCGCTCCCCCAATCATTCCCCCATTTTGTGCCCAAATATTGTAATATAACTTTAATATACAATGTCCACCAGCAGGAAGTTGCTTAGAGGTTTTTTTGATTGATCAGGGCTCAGTATCTCTGCAGTATCAGTCAACTGGCCAAAAGTATGGAGAATCAGAACCAAATAAATTGAAGTGTGATATACAGCCCACAGAAAAAAGTATAAATTTAAATAAAACTATATATGTGAGAATAGAGGATGTTTATGATTATTGATCCCCATCATTATAATAAATTTAAATTATATTTTTTTTTATTATCACATATATCACTTTTAATTAACATTTTTAACAATTTTAAAATAATTAGATTTTTTTTAACTATAATTTGAACCATCTTTGAAATATATGGCTTAAATGTATTTTTAATAAACCTTTATGAAAAGGTTTATTGAAGAAAGAAGACCTTTGGTGACCCCAGAGGTTTAATACTGGACACCATTAGTGTAATTCATCTACAAAAAGTTGCATTCACTGCCCTCTCCTGGCTGCATGCGCACAAAAAAAAACTCACCATCGTTTTCTTGACATAAACTTCCTCTCCTCTGGACAAACCAAAATCTGCGATCTTCGCCACTAGGTTGTCCCCTACGAGAACATTCCTTGCTGCCAAATCCCTGTGTATGAACTAGAACAGAAAAAAGTGGAGGGGAGAAGAAAAGCAGTGATATTGCTGTGTAGATTTTAATTTAACAAACTAACATGTTTTACAAAAGCACAAAAACAAACGATACTCTAAAATGTAAACATAATTTACACAAAGGGTATGCCATCCTAATTAACATTTGTTAAGAACCACTAATGACATACAGTTCTTAACAGTTATTGTAGTATTATTGGAGCTGTTTGCCTTCCCACTGCAGCTGGCTCTGATCACTCTTCCATTGCTTTACATTTTTTTCAAGCTTTTCACCAGCAATAATGTTAGAACCTGTTACTACTACTACCTTTCACAGTTTCTTTGTGCAGTTTATGGGTGCTCATACAATTAGACCATAGCCCCTTTGCAGAGAACAATAAAGTATTTCATGCAGTAGCTGCAAAGACTTGAAACTATATAACATAACATTTAAAAGTTGAATGTCCGATTGACATCAACTACTAGGATACAACTATTAAAGCCTAGGCTCAGCTAAAAAGATATTGTTCATTATCAAGCATATTAGCAAATCTTCTCCCATCTTACCTGTTTGTCACTGAGGTAATGCATCCCGGTTGCCACATCAACAGCAAACTGCAGCAGCTGCTGGGAGGTGAGGGTGGAAGCGGTACCGTGCTCTTTTGCAAAAGCAGGATCGGTCTCCAACACACGACTCTTCCTGAGAAAGTCAAGGAGGTTTCCATAGGGAGCATATTCTATTGCTATGTAGAGGTAGCCTGAAAAAAAGACGTAGTCGTGGTGAAAGGTTCACACTTGGCATGGGCTTTGAATATCATATTACTTTAGAGTTTTAATGATTTATCTGAAGCATTTTTTTCAATGGTGAAAAAAGGTTGGAATAAAGAATTGGGTAGCTAAATCTAAATGTATTGTGGATTTTTAACATTCATTAATGTTCAAGTTTAACTGAAAGTAGCAGTTACCCACATTGGGTAGCTGAATATCTTCTGTAAATTCATTTTACACTTAGACAAGATGAAGGTTGAACATTTTGGCAACATTAACAAGAATTATGTTTCGAGTAGTTAAGGTGAGACTTTCAAATCAAAGAACACTGTACCAATTGTCTAGCATGGTGGTGGTGGCATCATGCTGTGGAGCTGTTCTGTTGCTAGTGGTACTAATGCATTGCACCATGAAATAAAGGAAGAGAAGATCTAAATTCTTGTACATTATCTTAATTCAACACAGCAGTGCAGTGTTATTCTCACAGAGGAGAACGTTTACCAACAAGAACCTTGAATGACCATTATTTCATTCCCAGTCAATTTTCAAAGATCAGGGCTCTTTTTCCTAAATTCAATGAGTTGTTTAAATCATTCATTTTGTATTAGAGCTCTTAGCAGTTATTCCACTACAATATCCTATATGTTTATCTGAAAACCATGACTGAGGTCTTGGCTGACTTGTTTGCAGTTGCTCACAGAGCCAATCGGCTACAGATGGTAAGGGACTTGGCCTTCAACAATTTAAACTTGACTCAGAGGTAGACCAGACCTTTTTATAAAATTCTCACTGAACTCAACCAGATGGCTGAATCTCTGTCAACAGACGACAGCTTTCAGCCTTTCCAAATGCTATTAAGTATTTGTAGCTTTTGGAAAGGTTTCATGCTGATTTCACCAGGATTGGCAAGCATGCCAACACAATTAGTGAGGACCGTATGGAGAAGGAAGGAATAACAGTTTGAGGGAGAGGCTGGATAAATATCTCCAACACAGAATGTTCTGCATTTCCAACAGTGACTCACTTCGGAAACAGAACCTTTACAAATCATCTCTGTCATACAGGAAAAGTTAACTGAATGATGATAATGAAAAAATACAGACAAGGTTTGAAATCTCCAAACTTATTTAGATTTGAAAGGCTTTGATCTGGTGTGTTTGATAATAATAATAATAATTAGGGATTTTATTGTAAAAGGAAAGGGTTGCGAATTTGATTATTTTACATGTGTTTTGTAGCTCCTTATTTTTATTGCTTCCTATGTTTTTATTTGCTTGCTGATCTCCCTCCATTTTGTACCCAGAGCTCCTCCACTGCTCCCCTCAGACAACTCCTTAAGCTTTCTCAGATATTATTTTGTAAAAAGTCACAATAAGATAAATCTGTGTGGAGACAACTATGCCAGCATTGATCTTTCTGCCCTTTACCTGCACTTGTTTTAGTTTTTCACATTATTCAGTAGATCTTGACATGGACACTTAAATTTGTCAGAAGTTTATTTATAAAGCTAAATTGGGTTAGTAATGCTCCATCTAATTGACTAACCACTAGATTTCCTCTCTCATATGTTATCAATCTTTGATCAAACAAAAGTAATCAACTTATTCAGTTTAGAATGCAGTTAAGAGAAACCGATACGCCATGGCAGGAACTTGAACCAGTTCAGCCAAACAAATGGCAAAGATGTTTTACTGTGGTTGAGTTTAAAGCATCTGAACGGTAACAAGTATTTATTTTGGATTCCTTCTGGTGCCTTCAAGTTGCAGATGACAAAGAAACAGCTAGGAAGAGTTTGTAAGTGTAAGTATTATTATAATCCATTCATCCATCCACCCGATGATGGGGGCAAAATATTGGGCAGTGTTAATTTTCCTTGACACAGCGAGTTGCATGTAGGCCAAAAAATTCCTTTTTTCTCATATCTGATAGAAATTGCAAACTGGATTTCTTACGGCTTTTCTTGAATAATGGCCTTTTTTGTCAGTTTTAAATAAATGGCAAATTGTGTGGAGTTCTAACTAATAACTTTCCTGTCAAGAGATTCTCCCACCACAGCTGAGGATCTCTGTTGCTCCCCCAGAGTTACCATGGGCCTATGGCTGTTTCTCCCATTATAGTCCCCTTCTTCAAACAAGACAGTTTAGGTGGACAGCCATGTCTTGGTACCTTTTCAGCGGCGTCATACTCTTGTCATTTGTGTTAAACTTTACTTTATTGCTTTATAACCTAACCCAGCTTTAAACTTCTCCAAAACATGCTGTCTTTAAATTACACACATTTAGACTATATTTACTATATTGGTGAGTTATGAAGGCATCTAGGTGCACTGGATTTTATGTAGGGTCTGCATGGTGCCATAGTCGTTAGCATTATTGCTTTGCAGCAAGAAGGTCCTGAGTTAGAATCCCAGCCTGGGGCCTTTTGCATGTATAGGTTCTCTCCGGGTACTCCAACTTCCCCCCACTGTCTAACAACATGATTATTAGGATAATTGGTTTATCTAAATTGTCCTCAGATATGAGGTTGTGCATGCATGGTTGTTTGCCCTGTCCGTCTCTGTGCTGCCCTGTGATATACTGGCGACCTGTCTGAGGTTTACCCTGCCTCTCGCCCGAAGACCACTGGAGATAGGCACCAGCCTGCCTCCGACCTTGTACGGACAGGTATAGACAATTGATGGATGGATGGATGGATGAATTTTATTTCAGGGTGTCAGAATGACTAAGGTCAGATATATTTGCATCCCACATTTCAGATTTAGATTTTTTTAAAATTTAAAAAACCATGTATTCTTATGTTTTATTTCGTATTTGGTGTCATAAAATATCATAATAAAGCTTGTTGCTGTAATCTAACAAAAAACTTGAAGTAAACCGAAGAAATCAACTTTTCCAAGGACCGGGTTGTAACATAATATTTACTCTACATCCCACATTACAATTAGAATATAAGTTAATCTGTGTTTCCCTGTAGTTGTTTTTCTAAATCAGCCAGCTACTCTGTGTGCAAGAATGATTCCTGTGTCACGACAGCACCACCCATCATTGACTTTAAATTAATTTAGGACCCAAATACACCACTAGATGTCACTCACTCACCTCTGTTCTCACAGGCTCCAATTAAGTTGATAATGTTGGGATGTTGACCCAGTTTGCACAAAACTTCCAGCTCTCCAGCAAAGTCTCTGTGATCATTCTCTGAGGCAAACTCTGCAGGCATAAAAGCATGCCTCGCATCGTTACACAATACGCAAGCAAAGCAAATTATGGCATTAGTATGGCATTCACCAGTGAGCTTGTGCATGATAAATACAACACTGTCGACAAGAATTGAGACTTCCCCTATTATATTTTCCTTTCAAGCAACTACTCTTTCTTGAAAATCAGAAAACTTGTCTTTTGAAAATCTTTCAAGCTTTTCTTTCGATCTTAGCCACTTTTTCAAAAGGGTTCAGTACCCTATCTTAACATTTTAAGTGAATTATGCTTCTTAACTTTGATCTATCAGTCATTTATAATAAAATACCTAAGAACTAAATATTCAAGTTAAAGAGATTAAATATTTAATACTAAATACTTAAACTTATAATTATTTACATTACAAATAGAATTACATTCTATTTTTGCTAACACGTTTGACTGAGGGAAGCGTTTCCCCACCATTATCAAAGGGGGGCGCCCTGCCAACAAGATAATACTACGTTTTCACAGTTGATGTCATTCATTTTATTAGATCACGTCTTGAGCGATTTCTGTCCCTGCGTCGTCGGTAGGCTACTCTACTTTCTATGGCCAAACTTGACAAAAGCTGGAGGAAAACACTCCTCATACTCTGTCACCCACGCTGACGCGGACACGCTGAGTTACGTGCGCTGGCACGCAGGTAAACACACGCTCCCCACCGAATAAAAGGTTTTGACCTGGCTTGACTGTCGGAGGTGAAATAATCCCTCTGGCTCTATAAGACTGAGTTGGTAGGTAGGTAGATAGATAGATAGATAGATAGAGAAAGACAATACATAAAGATTGAAAGAGTCAGAAAGAGATAAAAGAAGTGATAGAGATACAGAAAAATAGAGAAATAAAGATGGAGATACAAATAAAACAGAAAGAGAAAAGAAATATAGAAATTATATACAAACACTGCAGGTAGAAGATGAACAAAGAGTATTTTGGAGGTTTGTTTTTTTCTTTCCTAGGAATGATCTGTCGAATATGTAGAGAGCTTGAACAGCCTGCTGGCTTTCCTTTATATAATATACACAATAGTTTACCTTCTGTCAAACTCACCTGCCCCCAAGACCAAAATCTAGGGAAAACGCCTGTAGGGGGTTACGGTGGCCATATGCAAAAATGTTGGTACAACTGATATATAGTACAAGACGGAGCAACTAGTTTCTGAACACTGTAGATTTGCTTTAAATAGTTGTTTTGATGCTGCCATCCTCAGGTAGAAGGAAATTTGTTTAAAAGGAGCAAAAGTCCAAATAAAAAGTTGACCCTTAGCAAACCTAATTTAGACCACTTTAAATATAAAGAAATTCGATCTAATTGCAAAAAAGTCATAAAGAAATGTAATTTGGTTTAAAATATTGGACAGTACTAACCCTTTAGCATCTTGATGGCTGCACTCATCTTGTTGCCATTCTTCTTGATCATGGCTTTAATGACCTGTTATGAAACTCTGGTTAGCTTAACTGTTTAATGTCATGCAAAATGCTTGGCCACCATCGCAGAATCATTTAGCACTGATTGAAAGAGTAACAATTGTCTAAACCTGGCCAAAGTTGCCCTCTCCAATGACATCTTCAAATTTAATGTCCTCCCATTCAAGGATTGGATAGGTGAGTGGTTCTGGCGTGGGCTTGGGCCGTCTTGTGAGAGTCAGGGTTCCTGAGTTAAACTGCAGAATAGTCTCTTCACCCTGGTCATAAAAAGTTGGCAAATATACAAATAAATTTGAATATTTAGTCTTCACATTGGTAAATCATTTAAAATTTTTCCACAGTTATGATTCAAAAGCCCAAACTGAGGGGCACCCTCACCGATCCAGACTGATAGGTGAATGTGCGCCGACGGTTGAGCAGCATCTTCCGGATGTAGAAAAGAGCCAGCAGGGCGAGCAGTATTGTCACACAGGTAACAGTTACTGAGCCCACCACTGCCACCAGGAGCTGATTACCGTCCCCTGACGGCTTCCCAGCAACACCTTGGGTGGTTGGTACTAAAATTTTTGAGTCTATTTTTATAGAAGACACAAAATCAAATGAAAAAAACATAGAGAAAAGAGAAAGGCATTATTTCTATTCATGAAAGCAACAGATGTGGTTTCAGTATTGCCATCTTAAGAACCTTATTAAATCCCATTTAGATCCTGTTCCTATTGCCAACTTTGGGCTGATTTATGGAGAGAAAAGAAAGATGAAAGAAACTACAACAAACAATGAAAATATTTTTATTTTTGTTTTGGGTGTTTCTCTGATTATGATTATGTTCCCAAGGCTGTGTTTTAGTAGTTATTTTCTTAGGTTTAGTTTCTTAATTCTTTTAGTGCCCTGAGATGCTCTGAGATGCAGTATTTTGGTGGTTTAATGCTTACAAGTCATACAATACCAAGTCCATATCTCAGAACACAATAAGAATTTGTGTTACATCCAACTGCATTAATACAAAAAACACAAACAGATAGTAATCTCTTTCTCACCGTCCCTTTGTGTCTTCTCCTGAACAAATGTACTCCACTCCCCAGGCACTTTGGAGCAAGCTCTTACTCTAAACTGGTAGAGGGTGCTGCTGTTGAGGGCTGTCACATCTTTTGTGGTCTTGTTCCAGTCATCGATGTCCAGCCAGTGATGAGGGCTCCCCTGGCCGACTGGCTGGTACTCTATAACGTATTTAATGATGCCATTTGGATTCTCGGGAGGCTGCCATCTCACCTGGATAGCTGATGTTGAAAGGGACTGGGCCTGGATGCTACGGGGGGGTGACGGCCCTGAGATGCAGACATACATTCCTGTTAGAGTCTTCAAATGTTACTGAAAGACTTTTGGAACAACTGTTGCAAATAGCTGTACATATAATCACAATCAATAAGGATTTTTTTTAAATCTCCATTCAGTTTCTGTTTATAGGTTTTTGTGGCTTCAGATATCTTTGCTTTGCAGATAACAGATGCTTTTTATTTAGTACACAAAATTGTTGCAAAAATGTCAGAAGATTATATAAATTATGTATGAACAGAAGAAAAATAATCAAAACTCCTGCTACTGTTTGTCTTGTAGGGTCCTCAAACATTTTTACAACTCTTTTTAACATTTTTATCAGCAAATTTTACTGATGTCATTTATTTTCCATTGACCACCAAGAAACAGAGACAAAAGAAGCCAGAGGTTTCCATTTACCCTGGCTGTTGATGCGGAAGAGGAAGGGTTTGGAGGCCGGCCCCAGGCTGCCACAGTTAATGAGGCACACCACCACACTGTAGTCATGATGATACTTCAGGTTGTGGAACTCGGTGGAGAGCACATTGAGCAGGGTGGTCTTCTCCAAAACCTTCTCATTGTATGGTGAGGGTTCGAAGAGCTGCACTAAAAAGCCGGTCGCCATGCCAGGAGTGATGTCACTGTAGGTGGGCAGTCGCCACCACACTTTAGCATTACGACCATCTACTGTCCTATTTTCAATCTCGGGCTGAACCGTGGGCTCTGCAGCACACAAGGACAAAGGACAGTTAAAAGGACAAATTATAGATCTTTTTAAATTTATCACGTTAGTAATGAGCTGCATAAAACTGGTGCAGCAAATTTTAGCACTGTAAGCTCCATAGGTTAAGCGTTAACAATAGTACGGTCTTCATCATTTTCACTTGTTCCTAAATGCAAGATTAAAAGCATAAACAGAATTTTATGGCATAATAGAAAATGTATGCATTTTAGAAATGCCACCTTCAATATTTTAGTGCAAACAGGTCATTCCACGTCAATGATCTTCCTGTTTTTGGAGTTTTAAAAAGGCTCTAAGTGTCATGAAGGTGAGGTGCCCTTGGGACTTTATGTGTTGGTTTTGGATTTTGAGTCACTTGTGATTGATCTTGTTTCTGTTTCCCTGATCTCTGTGTTTATCTTGTGTTTTTGTTCAGTAATTTCCTCCAGTCCACCTCTCTCAATTGTCTTGGCATGTTGATTCTTTCTCAGTTGTTACTATTCTGTTAATTAGTCTCATCTGATCCTGAAGCCTCCCAGTACTTGTACTCCCTGTGATCCTCATGGCTTCATGCAAGTTGTTTCTACTCATGTTGCCTTTATTTGGATTTTTGTTTGCAGTGCTGAGCTGCCATTTTTGATTTCTTTTTTTTTTTACCTTTAAATTTTTTATTTTGCCTCCTCAAGCTTTGTCACAAACATGGGGGGCACTTTTCTAGGATTCAAGGATGGCCTTTAAAACAAGGAAGCATGGCCCCAAGGAACTCTTCATGTCTCATCACGCACGTTTCCTGAGCACAATATTTTACTGTCACTGCTGATTGAAATCGTCAGTGTGTGCTGCTCTGCCTCAATCACAAGACATCTTTAAAAACATGATTGTGAAGCCTAGAGTCTGTCAAATGCTTTACTGTCAATCTCAAAGGGTTTGACCAATGACCTTTTATTGTCAGTCTCCAACAGTCATCAAACCCACAGCCTTGACGACTGCTTTAGCAGTCTTAGGAATCGTCATCATCACCATCATGCCATCATCCTAAAGTAAAATATACCTCTACAAGTCCTTGTTCCTGTGCTCTTGAGGAAGGTTAAGGATGACCCATATGCCACCTTTAATAAGAATAATCTAAAGCGGTCTGTTCCTTTTGCTCTGGAAACTGGTCCACCTGTTTAGATGGCCCACAATTTGTCCTCCAGACCTACCTTGCTAGGGCTGTATTCTGCACATACCTCTCTAGTCCTAGAGTTGCTCTCCCATTTACTTCCACAGCGGCTCAGCCTCCCTTTCTGATCTCCTTTGTCAGATTTTTTAGCTTATAGGCCAGCCACCATTTTTCTGTAATTTGTTCCAATTGCCTCCAAACCATCCTCCAGAGCTTCATTGTTGGACCATGTAACTTCCCATCTGAACCCCTAGCATTGTTGGGCCAGCCTCCCAGCCACCCATCCTAACTCTTTGCCTCATCAGAACATCCCCTGAGTGGCCCTTGTGAACATTTGTTTTTTTGCCCCTTCTTCTAGGCTTTGGTTTTAGGTAGTTTTTTTGAAAACATTTTCCATACATGTACAGGGGTCCCTTGGGGGTGGTTGTACTGTGGGTGGTATTGTTAAGGTTTAGGTTAGGTTTTGTAACCTTTGGTGTTACATTTGGATAATTTTTGACCTATGACTTGTTTTCGAGTTCAGTTTTACAATGCCTGTTTTTCAGTTGCAAACAATTTACGACATAAGTGCACTGTTATTAGTATAGTCAGTATATTTATTTTCTAATCCCTGTTCATAAAGCATATTGCCTTTGCTATATTTAGCAGCTAAAATATGCTCCCATTATCTAATGATGCCAAATTAAAAAAAATACATGTTACTGAGAAAAAATACCATAGCTACATAATTTTGTTAATTATTAAAAATGGTTTTCTTCAAATACCTTATTATCAACAGGTTGTGCTGTGTTTTTTATACGATCTTTCTTGCAGAGAGTTGTTATTTTCAGTATTATTGTAATCAGGTTACCCAATCATGTTTCTGGTATTGAAAACATTTTTTATCCTCACATAGTTTTCTTGTCTAAACAATTGGCATGTTTTTTTCAGATTAGTAGACATTTGACATTTTTTTTTCAGATCAGTAGACATCTGTTCAGAACTTGTGTGGCTGTCAACACATTTATACATTGGTCTTACCAGGACAGTCTGTTTCCATGACAGCCTCTGGGCCAGGTGCCCCCTCTCCTCCCTCCCCAGGTCGACTCAGCTGAACGCGTACGCGATACTGTGTTGAAGGCTCTAGGTTCATCAAAGTGATGGGCTCTTTGTCACTATAAACTGAAAGAAAATGAAGAGATGATAATAATATTAACAAACATTTTACTTGTGGTTGCAACACTTTATTTCAGAGGTGTGCAACCCTGATCCTTGAAGATGTTCTGCCTGTTTTGGATGTGTCCCTTTTCTAACATGGCTGAATGGTGGCTTATCTCCTGTCACTAATTCTGCAGGAACTGGCTAACGAACAGTTCTTACAAATCATGTAGAAAAGCATCAAAACATCTCAAATTTGCAAAACACCAACTTTCAAGGACCAGGGTTTCCCACCCCTGCGTTAGTTAGATATGCATCATTAGATTCATTTTATTTCAATCAGCAAATAGCGTAGATATTAGATCTCTTTAATGTGTTTCAATAATATTATAAAAAGTGTGTAGAGTTTAGATGGCTGTTACATCTAAATAAAATGTGTTGTGAAGGCAGACGTGTTTGTGTTGCTATCACCACAAGAGGATGCAAATGAGGAACAAAGTGTGCTGTAAAGGCTGCCCTGAACAACGAGATGGCACATCAAGTTGTGGATTGCTTTTTTAATACTGCTGATGTCCACTTCACAGATTTTTTTCATCTCACCTTGTCTTGCCTTGGAAATTTTTGTCTGCAAGATATATGGGGTAAGAACGCTGTCAAAAACAATGTGTATGTAAAGACGGAAATGTGTGCATATTAGTCAATAGTTGTGCATAAGTAAAATCCAAAAGAGGTATTGTATATTTTCTCTTTAAGAATACAAAATAAAATGTTACAGCTTCAAGAAATTACAAACACAAAGTTCAAGTTTACACTTGTGGTTTATTCTTTATGAATACAATATGCTATAAGAGTTTGTGAATACGATTTATTTTCTATGAGAATACGAATTTACATCAGCGACTTGGCGTCACGTGATCTCAGGCTGGTTAGTGGAGCACAGAGTTAGTCGATTCGCTTTGAGCATGCGCTGTCACACTCCCACCGCCAGTAAACGTAGTGCTGAGATTGGATGACGGAAAAAGGCAATGGGAGATAATTCAGTCTAAAAGGAATTCTAGGAACAGAGGGGAGATAGGGGGGAAATCAAGAGTATTATAAATAAAACATTGTTCTTATTTTTATGAAATACAAAACTAAAACATAGAATATAGTGGGTAGAGCTATACAATGATGTACAGTAGGTGGCGGTATGCACCTCAGAATTTGTTGCATACCATCAGCAGAAGAAGAAGAAAAAGAAGAAGCAGCAGCAGCACTAGTGCCAAGATGATGGACCAAGAAACTACGGTACAAAGCCAGGTAATGTTAAAAAGTTTATATATGTCTTAATGTCGTTAATATGTGCTCTTGGTCCGTCATCTCGGTGCTAGTGCTGCTGTTGCTTCTTCTTCTGCTGGCGTTACGCAACAAATTCTGAGGTGCATACCGCCACCTACTGTACATCATTGTATAACTCCACCCACTATATTCTATGTTTTAGTTTTGTATTTCATAAAAATAAGAACAATGCTTTATTTATAATACTCTTGATTCCCCCTATCTCCCCTCTGTTCCTAATATTCCTTTTAGACTGAATTATCTCCCATTCTGGCACATCATTTACTGGCGGTGAGGACTGTGACAGCGCATGCGCAACTCGAATCGACTAACTCTGTGCTCCACTAACCAGCCTGAGATCACGTGATGTGAAGTCGCTGATGTAAATTCATATTCTCATAGAAAATAAATCGTATTCACAAACTCTTATAGCATATTGTATTCATAAAGAATAAACCACAAGTGTAAACTTGAACTTTGTGTTTGTAATTTTTGAAGCTGCAACATTTTATTTTGTATTCTTATAGAGAAAATATACGTCTTTTGGATTTTACTTATTAAAAACTATTGGCTAATATGCACATATTTCCATCTTTACTTACACATTGTTTTTGACAGCGTTCTTACCCCATAAACACACAACACAGCGTGTCCTACTCTTTGTATGTTTCTCACAGCACAACAGTTTTGTGAGAAATTTTGTGTTTGTCAATTATGGTTTATGATCATACTATCGCTGTTCCTTTTATATCCAATTTAAGAAATGCTTTTTTTGCTCTGATAATTCTCTCTGCTTTGGCTAACTCAGATTGTTACAGCTGTCATTGTTTTTTCTTGTGTCAGAGGGTAAACTTAAAGAAAGAAAGTCTGCTAAATCCTTAAAAGCCATGGTGCTGGCTTGTATTTTTCTCAGCTTACCTATAATTGAGGACCAAAAATCCCCGTTCTCCACAGGCTTATACAGGAGTCTGGTTGAGATTATGGGGCCATCACCTTTATGTGACTCCACTGGCATCACCAGTAGTTGCTTACTCCTCTTTTCAAGCAGTTTTGGAGCTGTAGTTGGCACTGGGGGAACTGTGTAAAAATATGAGATGATTCACCCACCATTGTGACAAAATGTAAACTATATACACATTTGTATTGCTCAAGAGTAACCCTCCACTGAGACCTTTAATGGTGACGTTGAACTTGCGAGAGTCCTGGCCTCCATTGGTGGACACCCTGCACTCCCACAATCCCCCTTGTTGAGCACTCAGTCGAGGGATCTCGAATAAGGCTGTGCTTTTATTCGACTCCTGGATTGTCTGAAAGGCCTAGGTGTAAAAGATGAAAATGGCTGAACATTACAGGATGAAAGAAACATGTTCATTTCCTGTGCCCATTTCTCTTCCTGCCTGACTTTTCCTCAAGAATGTCCTCCGAAGGAAAAGAAAACCTTGTTCCTGTGGGAAATGCTGGAACAACTATTCATCAGATTGTTTCTGTTATAAAGGAAACAGACAACTAACAATATCAAAGACTGAACATATCACATCAAGGCAATTCATGGTGGCTACTGCAATGTAAAGTGATACAGCCTTATCTGGTCAGACCATTGTTGTGTTGACTTCCTCAAAATGTGATTCAGCCTTGGAAGCCTCGATTCAGATGTGAAGACATAGTTCAAGAAAGTTTTTCCCTCAAGTTTCAAGGTCCATAAACTTTCTTTGCTGTTTCTTACAGTTGTTTGGGTCTTTATGCCTCTTTATGAACATTTATTCTCTTCAGTAATTCAATTTCTGTAATTTAACATGTTCTTTTGCCCTTTCTCAGACTTCCAAAGCTTTAAGAGAACATTTATAAGAGAAGAAGCAAAGAGGCCTACTCTGCAGGATCGGGAGAGATCTACAACTCAGGTGGGATAATCTGTTTAAAGGACAATTATTAATTACTCCATAAATCTTGCTTTTATAGTTTGCTTGCTTGCCACAAGCTATGTAGCGGTCACAGTAAACGTGGGTGGAAAATAACTAAGACTGCACACAATCTCAGTGAGCTCCAACTATAGCATCGAATTGGTGGAATATTTTGGTGGCAGCATTATTCTCTGGGGATGCTCTTTTTCAGGAGAGACGGTTAAATCCTATAAGAGTTGTTGGGAATTTGGATGCAGCTGAATACAGGGCAATACAGAGATGAAACATGTTAGCCCAAAACACTTGCAGATGTAAAAGTAGCAAAAGATGGTTCTAAGCATTCATTTAAGGGATGACTGAATACATACAGCTGACACCTTTTCAGGTTTTTATTTGTAAAATATTTTAAAAACATGAATAATTTTTCATTAACTTAACTACTTTTTGTTGGTCTATCATTTAAAATTCCAAAAAAATAAATTCAAGTATGTGATTTTAACACGACAAAATGTAAAAACGTTGAAGGGAAATGAATACTTTTACACTGTTTTAATTTGTGTTTTTTAAAATCATGTATTATTGGAGTTTGTTTTACCCAGGCCTTTAATATATTATCTTTTCAAGACTCTACCTGCAACTTCTGGTCTGGTTACCTTGAGCACAG
The DNA here is from genome assembly GCA_036173005.1 of Crenichthys baileyi. Taxonomy (NCBI): domain Eukaryota; kingdom Metazoa; phylum Chordata; class Actinopteri; order Cyprinodontiformes; family Goodeidae; genus Crenichthys; species Crenichthys baileyi. The sequence continues at coordinate 1,147,004 of JAHHUM010000872.1, forward strand.
TATTGTCCAGCTTTCGCAGCTCAAAGCTGTTGTGGCTGGGTAAGGGGTTGCCTGTAGCTGAGCACCTGACTTTAGGACTGGAATTCAGATTACACTCCAGGTTACAATCCAAGTCCAAAATGTGGGGAGCCGGCTCTGCAAAAGAAGGAAAGCAGGAACATGGACAATATTAGGATTAATAGTTTTTAACTAAAATGAAAAAGCAACAAATGGATCTCTAAGCACAGCTCTTGCGGGTTATTACAATGCAAAGGAGTTGTTTTTTTACATAAAGAGTTCATGCATCTGTTATGATGCTCACCAGACTTTTCACAGTTCTGTCCTCTCCATCCCGAGGGACACTGACATCCACTGAAACGGTTGCACACTCCTTCATTCTGGCATTTGCAGCTCAACCGGCAGTCTGGCCCATATGAATCATTAACACAAGCTAAAAAACACAAACCAAACACCATATAAAATGAATATAACTGAATTCTGATCTATTGTGGCTTTAAGTGAAGCTAAGTAAACTTAACCTTTTTCACAGTGCCTCCCGAACCAGCCGCTGGCACAGGAACAACCATAAGGGTCCGGGAGGCAGAAGCGAACCTCTTTGCAATTGCTGCTCTGGTCAGTTCTGCAGGACTCCTGGCAGTTTCTGCCAAACATTCCTTCCCTGCAGGCTGTTCTCCGTCAGTGGAAGGTAAAATCACAAATGTATTTATTTGTATTACTTGGACCACATCATCTTTCAACTGCCTTGCAAAACAGCATGACTGTAACCAATCTATCAGAGTAGCCGACCAGAAAAGGCACTGAAACATATTTTTGCGTATTTATTTTTCTGCACACAATAGTCAATGACGTTTCAGTGAAAACAGAACCCTCACAATCCAAACTTTACGGAATCTATCTATCTATCTATCTATCTATCTATCTATCTATCTATCTATCTATCTATCTATCTATCTATCTATCTATCTATCTATCTATCTATCTATCTATCTATCTATCTATCTATCTATCTATCTATCTATCTATCTATCTATCTATCTATCTATCTATCTATCTATCTATCTATCATTATCCTGCATTTGGAAGAATGTGTCAGTGTAGTACAGACCTGTCTCACAGCGTGTCCCCATAAATCCTGGAGGACAGACACAGTCCCCGTCCAAATCATGACAAACTCCACCGTTAAGGCAGTCTGGGCAGTCTCTGTCACAGTATGGACCCCACTTCTTACTGGGACAGTCTGCACAAAAACAACTTTACTATGAAATATATTTTTTACTCTGTGACTTGTTTTTAATGTGTCTAACACGTAATTTACATATTTTTGTAATGCAGTTTTTTTTTAAACATCAACTGCATAGCCATTAAAAGATTTACAAAATGTACTTGAGTTAGAGATAAATAGAAGAGGGTAAAGATCTAGTCAATTTAAAAAGAAAAAACGTTTTTTTTATTGAGTTTTTAACTAAGCCACAGCACTACTTCTCAACAGTAATGCATCAATAAATTCTGCCTTGGCTTTGTTTGTCAAATTTAAAGTACCATTTGAAATAACAAACTTAAAGCAGATATTAAACATACTTTCATTAAGCCCACATTTCTGTATTAAAATAGATTTTTTTGTTATTCATATTATGTAATATTCTAAAGGATGAATTTGGTTTTTATTGGTTGTAAACAGAAAATTCTCATAATTTGCAGAAACAAAGGCTTGAAACCTTCAGTCAGTCTTTGTAATTAATCTATTTAATGTGTTTCACCTGGAGGTGAATGGAGTTACTGAAATAAATGGAGTTTTGAATAATTGTTTTAATTTATTCTCTGAATATTTTTGGGTTACTACATGACCACAGTCCCATTCAGTCACTGATGGTGTGTCAGTTATATAAATGTGTAGATAGTTGAAATCTTCCTCCAACTAAACACAAAAACCCCCCAAAAAACAGACAAGCAAAAAAATTAAATGATTATTTTTGGTGCCCAAATGGATCAGTGTTCAACCTGATACACTGAGCTGTAAACGAGCAGACAAGGAACAATTTCCATTTTGCTACTTTCATTTATCCATCGCTAAATGACAATGAACGCTTTTCTCAGTGTATTTCTTTAATATTTTCTTCCCTTGTTCCTGTAAAGCTCTTTAGATTACCTTGAGTATGAATGGGGCTTTACAAATCAACTGGCTTAGCTTTTATCTGTATATCGCATTTAACATTTACTTTTCCTTCCCATAGAAAGTACTCCTGGATCAGTGCTTCTTTGTTCTCTTTGTGTCTCTGCTCTGTTCTCTCTAACCCCCAGTCGGTCGTGGCAGATGGCCGCTCACACTGAGCCTGGTTCTGGTTCTGCTGGAGGTTTCTTCCTGTTAAACGGACAGGCTTTTCCTCTCCACTGTCACGTAATGCATGCTCAGTATGAGGGAATTGCTGCAAAGTCAACGCCAGTGACTGTCCACCGTCTCTACATGCTCATCCGGGAGGAGGGAAGCTGCACAAGTCACTGACTGGCATGCAATCTTGCTGGGTTTCCTTAGACAAGGAACAAACTTTTAAATCCAATTGATATAAAATAACGTAAACTCTGACTGCCTCGTTCAATGGTATTAGGATAATAGGAATGATGATACCTGACTTTTGTGAAGGCCTTGAAGACGACATGTGTATATGGTTGAATGGTGCTATTGATAAACAAAACTGAAGGAATTGATTGAAAGTTAATGTGTGCTATTCAGGATCACTTAAAAAAACAAGTCCATTTAGAAGAGATTTGGTTAACTACTGCATCCCTCGTTTCTTGTCCTTGCTAGGTTTATTTGCAAAGTGCTATTGCTTCTGACACTGTTGAGTGCGTGAGTTAAATCTCCCACTATTACTGGCTAAAACGTGAACATATATCGACAAATCTATGTAATCTTCCAAAAGCATTCCAAAAGTTTTGCCCCAAAACTTTGAATCTCCACAAATTGCAGTAAAAAATAAGCAAAGACAGATGCACTCCTCCTCTCTAAAACCCAATATATATGTAATAAAATCTCAAGGTACTGTATGTGTTCATATGTGTGTATATGTATACAGAGTAGAATAAGACACACACACACGATAAGAAGATGTAACCTGTGAGCAAGTTGTATGCATTAAAGACTTTTAAAAATGAAGCAACAATGGCACAGACACAAGCCAGGAGGCAGCTGATAAATGTTTTATGGATTAGCAAGAGCGAATTTAATCATTTTGTTTGATTAAGAAGATATGTAAACATTTCTCACAGTCCTATTAGTTTGTGCAATAAATAAGAGAACACAAGTAATTTTGATTGTTTTAAAAATACATTTTTAAGAAAAAGAGTTTTTTGGGTTTTAAAAAAAAAAAGTTCTGTTTATATGTTTTGTGCAAACAGCATGTGTGAATCTATGAGAAACACTGCGAAACATGAAGGGACATCAGAATGTTATCTCATCTGGGACTGTGGTAGTATTATGGTTTGGGCCAGTTCCAACCTGGCCCAAAGAAAGCTTTCCGTAATTAATGAAATAATTCTGGATTAAGATGGAAAACCAAAAATGTGTAATAGAGGAAGACTATAAAACTCAAACTCAGAAGTGGTTTTAAGAAATAATGTGGATGTTTGTTGCCAGGGGAAATTTTTATGTTTTATTCCAATAAAAGTTTCTAAAAGACCTAAAGCAAAGAGTTATTAAGGAAAACATAAGGGTTATTATGCTCCACCCAACCCTAGGACGCAACACCACTTTGTATTATTTTTTGATTACGGAGAAATAGTCAAAAACTAATTCAAGCTGTTGGAATGATCAACAGTTACTGGAAGTATTAGTTGCACAAGTTGCTGCACATGGGCACCATACAAGATAATGAAACTGAAGGTTAATGCAATTTCACCACTCTTAAATCAATGGTTCCCACATTTAAAGAGCTTTTTAAACCTCAGGTCTTACAAAGTGCTTTAAAATATGTTTCTCATTCACTCATTGCTCCACAAACAACTCACCATGTCACAGTTAGACCATGGCGTACTAGTGTCCTTCGAATTAGCATATACATGACGTCGTGCCACTTATGGCAAAAAAGTAAGTTCCAGGTATGCCACCTCTCATATAGTCACTTGTTCACGTTTTGTCATATTGCATCAACAAACTTATTTTCATATTATTTGAGCCAGAGTACTGTGTGATTGTAGAGAGGAAATAAAGCATTTTTTTTCTAAGATGTTTTCCAAAAAATAAAAATAAACAAATTACAAAGCAGTCCTCCGAGTCAATACTATTTAGAGCCACCTTTTGCTGCAGTTACAACAGCAGGTTTTTTGAGGGGTATGTCTCTACCAAATTTATTTTTCTAGTGTCAGTATTTTTGTCTAGTTCTCTTTGAAAATAGCTGAAGCTCAGTTATAATAGACAGAGAGCACCTGCATGCAGCAGTTTTCAAGTCCTTCCTAACAGCTTTTCACCCAGGACTGCTTGATATTTACATTGTATTGCCTCCACTAATTTCCATTAAAATATTCTTGAGTGAAGAAAAATCGTCCATGCAGCATGAAGTGCTCTCGCACAGCCACCATGTTCACGTTAGGGCTGGTGTTTGTGGTGTTAACTTTCACCACATAAATTAGTAACTTTCAGGCTAGGTCAAAAAAGCCATTTTGTCGTAGGTATTGGATACAGTCACAGTCTGGTCGAGAGATCTCCACTCGACTATTGATCTTTGAGGCTCCCAGCCATCAGTTCTTCTAATTACACACCCGTAGACTGAGAGCGGGCGACATGTGTGATGTCAACCTGTCGAATAGGTGGATGCCATGTTCTTAAAAGTGCGAGGTTTTAGTTGCAGATTTTGCCATAACCTTTCCAGGTTGTTGACTAACTTTCTGTAACAAAACTAAGAGGCCTTCACAAAACAGCTGTGTTCATGCACAGATTAAATTACACACAGGTGGACTCTTTTTGGTAACATAAACAAAGTTTTACTTTTGGTGCAAATAGAACACAAAAATATGGGGAAGTCAAGGGGACACAAAAACCATTGTGCAGAAACAGTTATCAACGATATACAAAGCACAGACTGTTTTAGCACACATGCATACAATCAGCCTCACATCTTTAGCCAAATATGCTCCCCCAGAATTGTAACTAGTGTTTTTTAGTGTGGAAAGGTAAAGATTTAGCAAACCTCTAACGATAAGTCTCATCCAGGCTCCATGGAGGGGGCTGTCCCCAAAATAGCTGGCACTGTAGATGCCTTGATTGGCCAAAGTTGCATTCTCCACTGTCAGCGTAACAGTGCGGTCAGTCACTTCATCCCAGTGAGTCATGTAGTAGTAGTTTCCTTCGCAAAACATAAAAAAAAATAATGATACACTGTAGGTAGACTGTAGTCACTGTTTTCATTTCCTTCATTACAGCTCTGTGAGTATTTTTTCTGGATGATTATTTAATGTGTTTTGAATTTCCCTCCAGCCCTTGGAGTCTTTGTGTGCTCCCTTACCATTATATTTCCAGGTCACATCCCTCCTTTCAGGGCTCAGCAGCTCCATGCTGAGATGAGCTGTCTCCCCCCTGTTCACAGTCATTGTAAGGTAGGTTGGAAAAAAATTTGCTGGGAACACAAATATGACCAGTTATTTTTGAGCAAGGTGAACTTCAAATCTGGTTGTCTAAAACCTAAACATACCTCCGATAAAGTTGTTTATCATCGTGAGCTTCAGTGGTGGGACCTCCTGAGCGGTCTCACAGTAAAAGATTCCAATATTGTCAATGTTGATGAAATCATTTGCTACAACAACCCTATGAGAGTCCTTTTGCACTTTAAAACTAGTTGGTTTTGGTAATATCAGGATCCTGTTATCTCTCTTGATATTCAGCTTGACCTCAGCAGGGCTGTGCTCACCGTTGATACAGGAGATGCTGAAGTGACTGACACTGGTGACCTTTGCTGTTGAAGTCATCGTCAAGTCCATCACTGCACCTGCATTAAAGGAGAGCATATACCATGATGCATTGCCACAGGTCGAGTGTTTGCTTCCAAATCCAAAATACACATATTTTAGATTGAGACTCATAGTTGGATTTGTTACCTAGAGTCCAGATAAAAAGAAAATACACCATATATCAGTTCTAGAGTTTCAACATTAGAATAATTGCTTCATAGGTTTTAAAATCATCTAAATTTATGTGTGTGCAAAAACATATACCACAGACAAAATGGAAAATTGCAGAAAAAAAACTATGACATCCTATACCTTTCTTTCACCATCACTGGACAACCAAGCATTTCAAGTAAGATACTATTGCTAAATAATAACTACATTCGACAACGGAGCTAATATATTAAAAAACTATATATCATATAACAATGCACAAGTAAGACACACAAAAAAAAATTACTGTCAAGCCTAATGAAAATAAAACATTAGCTGTTTGCATGCGCGGTATGGTTCCACAGATTTTATCTATTGAAACTAAAAAAACTGTGGTAGAAAAGGAACTGTAGGAAAACCTCTAGTGGAAACATGTAGCTACCTGTGTCGTTTATAAAATGAAACTGAGCTTTAACTAACTTCACATATTTTAGTTACTTTTAAAAGCCAGAGGGATTTTCGGACTGATAACCTCAGTAACGGTGACAACTACTATTAGCAACACAAGCTAAAAACAATGTTTTTTTTCTCTGTGTTTCAGATGTTTAAAATAGGTTTTCAGTACACTGTAAAAGGATTAATAGGAGACACCTTCATAAGAACAAAGAACTGTTTTTAAATGCCACTTAGTTTTACATACTAAGCAGCCATATTGAAATGTTTTGGTTCAAGATTGGTGGGAAACCTCCAATTTACTGCACTCAGATTTATTCACATTAATGCTTTCCTCTCTAAGTCAAAGAGGTACATAATGCTTAATAGAATTATTTCACTGCTCAATCTAAACACAGCATTTGGTTTTTCAACACTGCTGTGTGAGTTGTATTTGTTATAAATGTATTCTGAGAAGTTCATGTAAAACATTAAAAAACTGCACACATCACAGCACAACTGACTAAAGCCAAGAAATCTAGGAAAACTGTCCAGTCACCAATTTGGGACTTTATTTGGACCAACATAACCTTAAAAATATTTAAAAATACTGAAAGACAGACTCATATTTTAAAAAATTTCAAGCTGACACCAGAGAAGGTGCCTGAGACAGACCTCTTAATCTGATCAATCGTGCCAAACACATTAAGGGTCAGTGTGGCCAACATTCCTTCTCCCTGCATCTGAAGCCACAAAATCCCCAGAACAATGGGAGGAAACGTGGATGAGCTTCGTTTTTTCCCTTGAGGGTTAATGGAACTAAACCCAAACCTGCCAAGGTTTACAGTAATTTACAAAACTATAATACATTTTTAAATTTTATATTTACTTAAATCAAAACTTCTTGGCTAAAAGATACACATGGGCAACATTACGGGTTTCATTAAACAAATAGCCTACAGTTAAACATTTTCTGAGATTATCAAGCCAAAAAGCTATTAATAAAGCTTTTAATAAATTGCCACTCACCTGATAATTCACAAAAGCATAATACCACCCACAAGATCATCATGGTGTGTATAATCCTCATTGGAAAACAAAAACGCTTTTTCCACAAAATCAATTGGCAACCGAACTTTAGAACTTCACACCTAAAGCGGTGCCGCTGCGTATCGGCGATGCTTTACGCATAACGTGCTCCAAATCTAGCGGACAGGTGTAAAAGAAAAATGTCTTCGGTATTAAAGCAGTTGTTAGAGAAGGTATATCTCTGCTGTCACACTGACCGCGGTCTGAGCTGTGGTGAAGCTCAACCTCCTCTGGGTGGGAGAGGAAGGAAGAGCGTCACCAGACAGCGGAGGACTGCTGGCGCTCCAGACCTTCCCGACGCGATTAATGGTTTTATTGGGAGTTTAAACCTTGCGTGTTCAAATGACTTCGCAAAAAAGAAAGACTCAAACCAAAAAAACTTAAAACACTGAAGCTGTTCGACTTAACACGAAGAGCAATAAAATGATAAAGCAAAAGGCACTTTTAGAGTTTGACGCAAATTTGTTCTCCTTGTTTGAGTATTTTATATTATATATAATCTTTTCACATTTTGTTACATTTAAGGAACAAGTAGAAAGTCTTAAATGATTGTATTCAGCACCCTTTTTCAACTCCATGTATTTTAATGTCAGTAGACAGGTCAGGTATAAAGCTGAAGAGAGGTTTACGCTGTCCATAGCAACTTTGGAGGAGCTCCAGAGATCCATGGCTCAGGCAGGGGAATCTGTTAACAGGACAACTATTGTGCACTGCAGAAATTCAACCTTTTATAGAAAGGATGCAAGAAAAAAGAAATTGTTAAAAACCCATGTCCAGATTGAAGGTTACCTCAAGTACACAGCAAATCTGAAAGAAGTGCTCTACTCATAAATAGGACTAATAGTCAGTTTTTTGGCCTGCATGAAAAATGCTATGTGTTCATACCAACCCGAAAACATAGTCTTCACCATAAAACATGGTGGTGGCAGCATCATGCTATGGAGTTTTTCCTTCATTCGGAACAAAGAAGCTAATGGGAGGATGAATGAAGTAGGCAGGGAAAAAACGGCTACAGGCTGCAGAGACTGAAAAAAATATACAGCCAGAGCTAAGGTATAATAGTTTATACCAAAGCATATTCATGTGTTAAGATGGGCCAGAATCCTAAATCCAATTGGGAATGTGTGGCAGACTTTAACATAGCAAACAATATATCCAAACACATGCCGCACTCATTTCTATTTGTAAAAATTATGAAAAAAACATTAATAATTTTTATTTTACTTGACAATTATGCACTACTTTGTGTTGGTTTATTATATAAAATCCCAATAAAATACATGAAGGTGTGAATACTTTCCAAGTCAATGCACCTCAAGAGACATTGTACAGTTGTTGTTCAAGGTGGATACTGTACATTTAACATTGCTATTTATTTAAAGTCTCCGACAAGATGAAGGATACGTCAGTTAAATGCAAATCTCTAAGCTCTTCATGTGTCTTCTAAGACTGAGAGTACTCATTTGCTCCTCTTAATTCTAGTTGTATAAATATTACAGAGCAGAGTGCAGCAGCAAAATGGTGTCAAGTTCTGCCAGATGTAACAGCTTTGTTCTCTCACTTCGATGAGCTGCTTACAATCCCTGCAGCTTTTATGGTCAGACAGACTGCCCCCTTTCCTCCTAATCAGTCAGTTTCAGGAAACGATGAACAATATGCTTGTTGTGTCTATTTCTGCCATAATCTTTTAAATGCACTGCAGTGTCCCAATCTGAGATGTGTATTTGGGACAAATGCCCATGCTTCTTTCTTATTTGGTCTGCAAAAGTTTTGCTCGGTTGATTTAGAGTTTTTCCTACATTTCCTTGTGGCTTCAGACAATCGCCTTGAAGTTCAAATAACGTCTCATTGTTTGAGATTTCCTGTTTTCAGTTTTGAAAGATCACATGGTTTTTGTTTGCCAGCAAAGTGCATTCTGTTAGCCTTAAAAATGAAGTCTTGAAATAATGATATGCCCTATTAATTGGATCAGTAATGTTAGATATTTTCTAGTCAAATAATAAATAAATCATAAATTCCAAAAAAAAATCCCTAAAGATTAAGGTGTATTAGTGTTTGTATTAGATGGGGTTACAGAAAAGAGAGCATATTCAGTCATAATATGAAAGAGATAGTTCAGTCTCCTGATGACAATATATATATATTTTTTTCCCTTCTTGCAAAAAACAGGGTCTTGACATTCACTATCAACTCAGGTCTATGAGCTCCATGGTGACCTTTGATTGTGACCCGCTTGCCTCGGCAGAAGATCTCATTTCCTCTGCACAGGCTTTATGTAAATTTATGGATCAGACTGAGCTCAAAAACAACATTAGTTGCCCATTTACACATGACAAAACTTCAGAGCTTCACAATGCAAAACAATAATTCGAACAACTTTTGTCTTCTTTTTTTGTATTTCTTTTAGCAGACTTTTGAAAAACAAATGAAATGGTGAGCAAAAAAAAAAGCTCTATGTGTTGCAGACACAGCTAGGTGGAGCCTGCATAGGGTGCCAGAGGAAAAGACTAAAGGCTGGGTCAGCACAGATGCTTCAGCCGCTGGCTACATAAAGTATGTCAAGAGCCAAATAAAAAAAGGTGTGTTTTTTAGTGGCTGTGTGTATGTGAACATAAAACTGCACATGTGTCTGTTTGTGATGGCCCTTTGAAGACGAGACAAGCAACAGACTGTAAGAAGAAATATGAAGAATAGCTGAGGGGGGGAACAGAATTCAGTGATTGTGTGCATGTGTAAATACAAATGAAATGGCTCTTATTGGTTGGACAGAAAGGGTGGAGGCAAATATTACTTTGACAGTGGCCACTGGGTCCAATAATTGTTGTTCTGCAGTAATTGTGGAGTGTGTTTGTTGATACAGTTATAGCCATTTGCTTAATGAGATTACCAGACACTGTTTTGACCAAGTACAAGAAGAACAATAATGTGCCATACAGTAAATCATTTTGACAAACAATGCATTTCCTGCATGGCTCTGAAAAGCAAGCATTTATACGAGACAAAAAAGTAGTTGAGATAGGATGTGTTTAGACTGATGTGTTAGCTTATTTACATGTAGGCTAGAATATTTAAATGTATTTAGCAAAACAAATGGGACTAGTGACTTTCTTCATGCTGATCTACCAAAAATATCAGATTTGTGGAGTGTACAACAAATGGTTGTACTTTTGAGAGATTCACTCACTTTAGTTGTAGATCCATGTGGCTCCTCTGGAGTTCTCATGTGCCTTTCTGATACTTCTTTAATTATTTTTTTTCTTGCCCAGTGTCTCTGAATAACTTTTTTTTTTTTTTTGCTCTGTTTAGGTGTCGACCATGTCTTTGTATGCTTGCAGATTGCAGACTGAACAGTGCTCCACAAGATGTCAAAAGTTAATGTCTGATAAGTTATAACCATCCCTGAGGCTTAGAACAGCTGTATTTATACTAACAATAAATCATAGACAAATAATCTCTGTATATTAATTAGTTAACTCCTGAAGGGAAATGGTTGCACTGGATGTTATTTAGGGGTATCAATATTTAAGAGGTGTGAGTTTATTTGGAAGGAATTTTATCACTTCTGAAGAAATGAATACTGAAGGATTTTATGATTTTTACTCAATCTTCTTTTAAATTGTATTTTTATAATACAATTGCATGCCACACTTTTTAGATTTTTGTTCATGAACAATTAAATAGCCACATATAATTTTCCATCCCCTTCAATTATATGCTGTGTGGTGTTGGGCTGTCACATAAACTCTTTAAAATACATTGAAGTCTGTGGCTGCAACCAAACTCCGTTCAGAAAACTTAATGATTCATTATGGAGAAAAGCAGCTTTGTCTGTCTCAAACGATTAACAGCAGCAAATCCATAGGCATGTTTAGCTGTTTTTGACATTTTGTTGTGGGTACAATGCTGCTTGAGGTGTTGATGGTGAGGACAGGGGTGTGTGGAAGTGAGAACGGCAACAAAGGCGGGAGGCCTGAAAGACTTTGTGAGAAAGTTTGTATTAAATTCCCGTTTCCCTTCATTGTGTGCCGAGCTGGCCTGGCTCCACACGCACTAACCCTGCTGGGCCCTGGGAGCCTGGGGAAAGGGGTCACTCACACCTTTTGGGGCCCCAGTTCACCAAATCTGAATCCCCCCTAACTGAAGTTACAAACCCCTGACCTTCATCCCAGCATACCCCATGATTTCTGATAAAGAAACCATGTTCAGTGCTAACTATGCGCCTGAAAACACGATAACACTAGTGAGAGAGAAGTAAATGTAACCACTGCTAAATTAGATGATGACAGACAAAAGGACAGATTGTGAGATAAAGTATGCATGTGACAAATATTAGCAGATCCTAAATGTCTCCATCAGTGCAAGTCGGATTTCCCCAACAATAAACAGCTACAAAAGGCTGATAACACTATTTCATGGGAATTTTGATTGGGTTTTTGCGCTGTAAACAATTCTTAAAGCACAGTTTCCTTCACTACATGGTAATTGTCTAGACATTTATTAAATTTAAATAAATAAAATGACCATATTTAAATGTCAGGATTGAGAGTCTGTTGAAAAGCAAGAGAGAAAATGACTGACTACATGGAAAACGTTTGCAGCTGCAAAAACTAAATGGAAATCTGAGAAAGCTTTATGGGCTCAGCAATGCTTGTAGTAAAGCAGGCATCTTTATATGTTTCAGTGACAAACTAGATATCTGCAGCTTTTATCCAGAGGAGAACAAAATGAAACACACCACACAGCTAAGCCACCTTGCTCATCTCTAAATCAGCTGCATGGAGCCACAATCATGTTTCAAATCACAATTTCTGTGCAAAGAGCCGACCCATATGAAATCAAAATGACCCAGTTATGGATCAGCAGCAGACAGATGTGGGCCAAATTCTTTTCCAAGAAAACCAACCTCAGATTTGTCAGCGCCTTCACACAAATGCCTCTCAATCGTACAGCTGTAAAAATGTGTGGAGAGAGATTCAGCCACGCTCTGGGCATAAGAACATGAAGACATAAGTGTGTTCAGGTCACAGCTTCTGACATCCACACCCTTTGTCACATGTCACTTCCTTTGCCATATTTCCTTTGACTTTCCACTGTATCCTTTCTCACACGGAGAAGCTGCCATCGACATAACCTTAAGAGGAAAATTCCTCAAGCAGATGGATTGGCATATGAAATAATGGCAATGGATTTGATAGAAGACAAAAACAAGAAAAGAGTTGGCGGGGTCACAGGGCGGACAACATGGGAAAGTTTCAAATGAGACACAAGGACGTAATTTAGGTGCTTCTTAAACTGTATTATTAATACATAAATAAATTAGTTTAATAACTAGGTTCAGAGTCTATCAAAAATCATTTTGAACTATAAATCCTTTACCAATCCGCTGAGTGTTCTCTGTCCAACATTAAAAAAGAATCAGGAGATTTTTATAAATTTCTTAGAATTAACCTGATTACACTTTAATAAAAACTGAAACAATATAAGAAAAAAATATTCATGCAAACATGATTTACTAATTATTTACTAACACAAGAAAATATAAATAAAAAATACACTGCTAATTAAATACATACATATGCTTAAAAAATGCCAATTCTACCCTGAAAACTACTTCTACAGGCTAAGGAGGTGCTTTAGTCCTTTTACATGATATGTTTTCTGAATTGGTCCTATAAAAATAAGCTAAACTCATTTAAATTGAATAATTGAATGCTCAAAACACTAAAGGCAGTGATTAAAGTGTAGGATACAACTGAAATTGAATATTTACATAGACTGTATAAAAAGACACATAGCCATTTTCTTCTCCCTGTCTGACATTTTAACAGACTAAACCTTACCTGTTATCATTCAGTTAGAATTACCAAAATGATTTTTATTGGCTATACGCTGAAATACGTTTTTTTGAGTTGTTTTCATTTTGTTCAAGTGTCTACAAGTTGTCTATGAGATCAGAGCTTTGTAATGGCCACTCCAAAACATTGACTGTATTGTCATTAAGCCACTTTGTAACTAATTTGGTGGCACGATTAGTGTCTCTGTTCATTTGGAAAGCTTAACTTCTCGGCTGATGCCTTAAGCTGTAGCTTCAATATTTCCACTGAATTTTCTGTTCCCACTTTCCTCCTATTTTGTGAGTGGACCACTCCCTCCTGCAGCAAAACAGCCATTACATGATCATGTCGCCCCGTATATACATGTTTTTCTCAGGCTTGTGGTCTTCCCCATAAAGATGGTTATTATGTTCAAACACGTCAATTTTAGTTTTATCACCCCACAGGAAAAACCTCCAAAAATGAACACCTTTGTCCCTCAGTGTGTCTACAAACTGCAATGGCTTTTAATGTTTCTTTTAGAGTAGTGGATTCTTCCTCTCTGAGTAGCACCTCAGCTCATGTTAGTAGAGCATTTGTCTTATACTGGATGATGGTGCTCTCTTATCAACTTCGGTCTGCACCTTTGCAAGGTGTTTTACTTTTGATCTGTGGTTTACACACACATTTCACAACAAAACACATTAATCTCTGGGAGACAGAACTGTTTGCCTTCCTGAAGGGTATAACTGCAGATTCTAGTTGGGCTTGTACTTGTATTGTATTAATTTCTTCAGTCAGTATTGTAGCTATTATTGCTTTTGATGATCCTATATCATTATTGCTTTTTTAGAATAAAGACCCTTTATTTATCACTACGTTTCCAATACAAAGCAAGGGTCAAAAATGACTCATTTCCATGTTTTTTCATGGGTTTCTGGCTTCTATGATAAATATATATAAATCCATCCATCCATTTTCTATACCCGCTTCTTCCATACAGGGTTGCAGAGGAGCTGGTGCTTATCTCCACCAGTCTACGGGCGGGAGGTGGGGTACACCCTGGACAGGTCGCCAGTCAATCACAGGGCAACACAGAGACACACAGGACACACCCTTTCATACCAATTTAGAGAGACCAATTAACCTAACAGTCATGTTTTGGGACTGTGAACAGAACCCAGAGTACCAGGAGAGAACCCACACATGTACGGGAAGAACATGCAAACTCCATGCAGAAAGACCCCCGCTGGGAGTCAAACCCAGGACCTTCTTGCTGCAAAGTAGCAGTGCTACTGAATGCGCCACCGTGCAGCCATATAGCTATATGGCATTGTTTATTGTTCTATTTTTTCATATATGTTTTTTATTTAGCAGAAATTATGATTCCTTCCTACTTTATGCACAGCTGTTATATTTCTGTATCAATTTTACACACTCGGATCAGAAATGACCCACCTACATTTACCACAGATGTATGCATGGATGTAATGCAACAGATGGAACTGTCCAAACAGGGTAACACCTAGAAGAGGAGGTTCAGAGAAACCTTGGAAAGAAGGTTGTCCAGCAATTGTGCAGTGGAATCAAACAAACAATGAAAAATACACTGCAGTACAGAATATTAGTACAATGATTTTCTAATGTCTTATATGAATTATATTGTTTTTTATTTGGTTTCTTCAAAAGCAAATGGTAAAGGAACATAAAATGCAAGACGATAAAAGACAATAGATTGTAGAGATTCTGTATCGCATGAATATATAGTCGTCATTTATGAGTCATTGAAAAACTGAGATGGCAGTTTGTACTATTGTGATGTGATGAGTTGTATTTTATTTTGTTTGCTCACATTTCACCAGTTTACTGCAGTCACAGTACAGATACAGTATAAACTAATAGCCATGTTATCTGTTATCCGAGGTATGTATCTGTGTGACAAAATGAGAAATAAACACATTGAAATGTTTGACTGTTGAGCCAAATTATTATAACTAACTTCATTTTAAATAACACTTTGACTAATGGCTCATTTTTGATGCATGTGTGTAGACATGATGTATTAACAGGAAAACTGTTCTTAAAAATATAAGGCAAAATGGACATAATTATGTCACATCAAAAAAAAGATATTTTAACAATACAGGGAATGTTCGATCATAAAATAAGCTGATATTAAAATACAGAGCAAAGAAAAGCTAAGAATCATTTTTACTTTACTTTTTTTACATTGTTGTGCATTAAAAGATTATCAACAATACACACTGGCATTTAGGGCAAGCTCTTTTGAGCATAATACATGTAGAGGTTATAACAACATTACCATTTTGATGATTCTGGCATGCCACCTGCATGGAAAAGAGCTAATTATGACTTTAGTTGGTCAAGAATATTTTGAAGGGAATTAAAAAAGTAAGTAAGGTGCAAGTCTAAATCTGATGTCTTTGTGTAGAGTACATTTACATTTATATAATTATATATATATATATAATATATATATCATATATATATATATATATCTATATATATATATATATATATATTATATATATATATATATATACATATCTTCACTGAAAGCACATTCAACCTAAAATGACCCTGTGCTAAAGGAGGGTTGGAAACAAAATAGGTTACTGACAAGTTTTACAGCATCATGATTAGGTTTCAAGTTTCTAATGACAGGAGCACCTCCCTTGCCATTTCCTCAGGCTCCACCAGTAACATCATTACCATTATAACACAGTTAGAAAAATTCATGGTTATTATCAAGCCATAACACTGACTGACGATTATACAGAAGAGATAATGTTACTATCCATATATATTGTTTCAAATTAGAAACAGTGAACAGAATGTTTTTAACCTGTAACAGACAGTTTCAACATGTATGTCTGCAAGTGTCTCCAGATGTTAAGAAGAAAAGATTAATATGATTTGCACAGTCTTGGATAGTTGAAATAATGCTCAGCTCTTATAGGTTTTTTTTAACACATGAACACCAGAGTGAGTAATAGTGCACTTAGACACTCAACAAAGGAAGAAAAACGATTGTTGCTTCACTAGATAGTGTGGAAGTGTTTTCAAATGTGGACCATAAAAGAGCTTAAAGAAAATCTATTTCATCTCAAAGTAATTTTAATTCATTAAAAATGTAGAAAAGGTCAATAAATTAAATCATGCTAAATGGCTCACACTATGTCTGTACTATTTCCACTCTCAATATAAAAACGAGATTTTTAACATGCATAACTTGCTACAAGGGTGTCTAGTCAAACAACCTTTCCAAATGTAATGCATAAACCTACTTTAGCTAACTGGTTAATGCTAAATCTAACACAGTTGTCTTATTTCAGTTTACAAAATAGTGGCACAAACCAAAATTAACAAGTACAATCGTAAAAAGACACTCAGTACAGTTTCCACACTGTCATTATTTACTTAATAAATGGCACAATGGAAAAGCTGTGTGTTAAAACCAAAGTACATCCATGATTCAAAAGCTTATAGAATCACATTTTGTAGCTATAACATACACACATACAGGTTATTTTCTTGATGACTTTATCTGTCTTTCACATCACTCTGAAGGAATTTTGGCCCACTGTTCTATACACAATATGACTTAAATGACACTGTTTAAGCTGTGAAACAGATGGCTTCACATTTGACTACAAAATACAAAAGTATACAAAGATTATTATAGTTGTTTTAGAGACTGCAAGGTGCTCAAGATAAGGCTGAAAAAAACGTCTAAATTTTCACCCCTCCACCATCATGCTCGACAGTTAGTAATAAGTGTTTTTACCAAACATGTCGTGCTTTGTAGTAAATATATTTATTTACTCACCTACATATCTGTCCAAATGACATCATTCCAGCAGGCTTGTGGTTCATTGAGGCACAGCTGTGCAATCTTCAAGACACAGTGCGATTTTACATTCACACACAAAGCCTTCTTTTTTCAGCCCTTTCAAAAACCCCACCTCTGTTCAGTCTTCTTGTAATTTTACCGTCATGAACTTTAATACTGACATGTTAAGTGAGGCATGTAGGGTTTGAGATGGAGCCCTTGGGTTGTTTGTTTTTGGTTTTACCATTTCACCGAGCATTGCAATATCTGAATTTGGGGTGAATTTGTTGGGAAGACTGGCAAACCAAACACTCTTAAATCTTTACCACATGTGAATATTTTTTCTTACTTTTCAATGGTGGACATTAGATTTTTTTGGAATTGGCCTTTATTTATAACTTGACTACAACCACAAAAGTAATATGTAAAGCAATCATGTAAAGTTTTATAGAAAATTAGTTGGGAAGGGGTACAAACCCATAATCCCAGGTTAGTAGTACCCACCCAAAGACCCTGTGGTGAAGATTTTACAAATCCTAAAAACGTTTTAATCTTTTAACAACTATGTTTAAAATATAAATTAATCATTCTTTGGTAATTTGTTTTTTTTACAACAATTAGTTTGTGTCATGTGTAGTAGTTTTAACTTTTCCCTTCAGGTGAGTAAATAAATCAATTAATTAGCATCACAACAAGAGGAAAATCCATTTTGATGGAATGTGTTTCTTCTTAATTAAGCGTGGGCATCAATTATGGTACTTGTTTTGTGTATTTTCTCCTCTGAAAAATAAAATGACTGAATGCTCTTTTTCCTATCCAGTATGGTCATACAGCCAACAGGTTGGCAGTGTTGTTGACCAAATTTCAAGTAGTGCAAATTACTGCACTTTTACTGTTAAAACATGTTGAAAGCACAGCATTAAATGCATCTGTTTACCTGTTAAGGATTAAATAAAAGAGTCTATTGTTAACTTGGATGACAATGTGTTCTCAGAACGAATATACCAATAGTCTTGCCCAGCAGCCACAATATTTCAGAAGTTACTGATTGTGCTTTTAAAGTATTTTTCATATTGTCTCTGTATGCTAGTGTCTGTGCAAGAATTACACACAGACACACTAAAAACTAACAGACATGAATACTCTTGTTCATAAACAATGTCAATTCATTTGTCCCATACTGAAGGAAAACAAGGTGCATAACTCAGATTGGATGACCTGCCACCAACCCCATTCTCCCAGTCTGCCTGCTGGGGTGATGCAGGGGTGCTGGGAATGTAGGTGGGTCCATCAGCGGATGTAATGTACAGTGACCCATCACTTTGACACCACACACACACCTCCATGTTTTCAGGATGTTGATGTTTCAGCCCCTGCTGACCTGGCACAGGTAGATGTACCGTAACAGCAGACATTCACCTCGTTAATGTTGTTGTAGAAAGCCTCTGAAATCATAACACTCATCATAGTTACTTGCAGTCAACATGTAGCGCTGATGTAAAAATTGGGCTGAGTAAATTATTTCACTGTAGAGAGTAATAAGACAATTTCTTAGTAAAAGGATAGGAGGCAATCCTGAAAAAAACAAAATGCTTTTACCATTCTGTTGTTTGAAAATGAGATGGTCACATACACAGTCTTTAGCAACATTAAACATGAAAGAAGGAGACCCAACACTTGAGCGTTATAGCCACATGCTGTCATAAAATGCCACAATATGCCTAGAAACAAGAAGTAGTTTCGTGCCTCGCGAAAGTATTACTACGTTTTGAACATTTTCAAATGTTGTCAAATTAAACTCAAAAACGTTTACATATTTCTTGAGAATGCAAAAAGAAAGAATCTGATACCTGCTTTTCAAATTGGTTACAAATAGAAATCTGGAAAATATGATATGCATATGGCCCGTTTAATCTGATAACCCAAAATCAAATTCAGTTTACCAATTTCCTTCAAAAGGCACCTAATTTTAACCCCCCTGGTGTGATTTAATCTTAGTTAAAATACAACGGTTCTGTGGAGGATTCAGAGGTTTGCTAGAGAACACACAGCACCTGCACTGATGCATATATCCCTCACCTTTTGTCTGTTTTTTGTTTTTATTAAACTCAATAAACTGCATCATTGTATGTCTATGTACTTTTTTGTTTTGACTTATATAGAAAACCGGAGAAAAGTCTGATTCTGACACCGATTCTGCTGTCTGGTCGATTGATTTGGTGCATTTCTAAAATATTTTATCACTAGCATTTTTTCATGCAACACTGAATACTCTGCTGACTGTCGTTTGTTTGCAACTTGAGAAAGATTTTAACCTTAACAGTCTCATCCCATGGCTGGTTGTGCTGTCCCAAAAGCATTTCAAATTTGCGTGGCAACAATATCATCCTTAGCATGAAAAATAAATATGATGTGCTTCACTATTTCTCAATCATGTTACAGTGCAGAGAAGTCTCACCGATCCCTATGTCCTCATAAAACCTTTTCTATGCTTAGCGACGATCCCAAAAAGACTGAACATTTTAAATATTCTGGTTACAGTGTATCTTTTAAGGTTTGCCTAAGAGCTTATCAGCACAAAGCAAGCCAGTTTTATCAGCACCAAGCAAGCCAGTTTTTGGCAATATATGACAGGAGGTGTTAAGTGAAATATTACCCAATGGAAGTGTGTTTGATGTGTATTGTAGTTCCTGCTTGGCATAAAAAAGTAGTACACCATCATAAAATTCAAATGTTTTATTTAGACAAAAACTTAACTGTCATAGAAATTATTTTAACCAGCTAAAATGAAAATAAATGAATCATCCTGTTACAGAGGACAGAGGAGGAATATCAAATGTTTATAAAAAAACTATTTTTAACCAATACGACTTGAATGGAAGAACAGATAAGTATACGATTTGATTTCTTTTAATTTTATGGCTCAATAATAATAAAAATCTAAACAAATGTCATTTCTAATGAGTATTAAATAAGGATCATTCAGCAGCAATGCAGATTATTAATCAGCTGATTTTGCAGGAAATAATAATGAATAGTTCAATTAAAGAAAGAATTTATGAAATAATGTTTAAAGGTGATTAGTAGTGGTCCTATGAGGAAATATATCTGAAGTGTGAAATCTAAAAAACAAATTAATAATGCAAACAAATGTACTTTGGTTACTCTTTAATGTTGTGTAGCACTAAGAAGAAAATTTAGATAACTACTCCTTTTTAAGTAATTTTATCAAATAAATGTGAGAAAAGCTCCATCATGTCATATACCAGTGTTGGTGCATGTTATGCAACAATAGGTTTGGTTTGGCTATGAATAACTATCAATGCCAAGTGCCAAGGGCAATTAATGATAAAGTTGGTCATTTTATTCAAAATTAACCATCAGCACTGGCGCCCAAGGGGGTGTGTTTTTTTTCCACTCTACACCTCAGTGGAGATATCTGTGAAACTCCTGAAGTTTGCAGATGGCACCACTGTCATTGGTCTGATCCAGGACAGTCTGCATACAGACAGAAGTGGATCAGCTGGTCCATTTGTATGGTCAGAACCACCACGAGCTTAAACCACTCAGGACAGTGGACATAATGGTGGATTTTCAGTGAACAACCCCACACCGCCTCCCGTCACCATCCTCAACAACACTTGGTCTGCGGTGGATCGCTTCAGGTTCCTTGGGACTACCTATTCTCGGGACCTAAGATGGTCCTCACACAGAGAAACTGTTTGAAAGAAGGCCCCGAACAGCATACAAATCGGATTGGGATACCTTGCATTAATGCGCATGTGCATTAGCGCATGATTCCCCTTGTTACTTCGAGCCGACGAGAAAAACGGTAAGCACATGATGTTTATGATTATTTTTTAATATAATTGTAGGGCTTCGTTGTGTGAATTTTACATACTAGGGCCATGCTAAGATATATATATATATATATCTATATATATATGTATATATATATATATATATCTATATATATATATATATATCTATATATATATATATATATATATATATGTATATATATATATATTTATATAGTCGTAACATTACGAGAATAAAGTTGTAAAATTTCGAGAATAAAGTTGTAAAATTCCGAGAATAATGCCATAATATTACAAGATCAAAGAAGTAGCCTACTTTAATGTAAACTCTTAAGAGAAAGAGCAGTCTTCACCCTGAGTTAAAATGCTCGGCCAAGGCTGCAGTTTGGGTAACACTAAGTGTATGATGGTCTGACAGGTAAATGTAGAAATCAGAATGACATACGGCTGATAACACTAAGTGTATGCTGGTCTGACAGGGCATGCTTGTTAGACAGATATAGCTGTTGGTTTATGGTACGCGTATGTCGATCTGACGATGTATGCTGACTGGACAGAATCCCCGGCAGAACATCCCCGGCAGATCCAGAGTTCAGACTGCTGGCCCGGAGGCCGTCCCCGGCAGACCCAGAGTTCAGGCGGCCAGCCCGGTTGCCGTCCCCAGCAGATCCGGCGATCAGCAGGCCATCCCCAGAGATCTAGCGTCTAGCAGGCCGTTCCCGGCAGATCCGGCGATCAGCAGGCCTGCGATGTAGGAGCTCAGCAGGCCAGCGATGTAGGAGCTCAGCAGGCCGGCGATGTAGGAGCAAGGCGATTAGCAGGCCAGTGACGTAGGAGCTCAGCAGGCTGGACACGTAGGAGCCGATGATCTGACGGCTGGCAGCGGGACCAGGAGAACCCACGGTGGAGCTCAGAGGCGCGGTGCAGAGACCGCTGGGATGACCTTCGGCGAGGCCTTTGAGATATGCGGAGCCGCTGAGACACAGCAGGTGGAGAGGGTGCATCCTTGCACCCCTCAGGGACAGGAACAGGAAGTGGAGACAGGTCCTCCACGAACTCCTCCGGAACGGGAACCAGGGATGGTGGCAGTTCATCCTCGGAGCCCTCCAGGACAGGACCAGGTACAGGAGCAGGGAGTGGAGGCAATCCATCCATGAGCCCCTCACTGACAGGAACAAAGTGTGGGGGTGGCTCGGCTTGGGACCCCTCCGGAACAGAACCAGGAACAGGATCAGGGTGTGGAGGCGGTTCATCCAAGAACCCCTCCGGAACAGGACCAGAAACAGGATCGGGGTGTAAAGGCGGTTCATCCAAGAACCCCTCCGGAACAGGACCAGAAACAGGATCGGGGTGTAAAGGCGGTTCATCCAAGAACCCCTCCGGAACAGGATCAGGAACAGGATCGGGGTGTGGAGGCGGTTCATCCACGAACCCCTCCGAAATTGGACCAGGAACAGGATCGGGGTGTGGAGGCGGTTCATCCACGAACCCCTCTGGAACAGAACCAGGAATAGGATTAGGAGTCGGAAGCAGCGGCGATGGCTGATCAGGAGCTAAACCATGAGCCGGAAAGCCGCCTCCAGCTTCAGTGGAGAGGCGAGCGAAGGAGGGGGCAGGAGGCCTCCTCATTGAAGCGGCGATTTTTTTCCCAGGGCCCTTTGTCGCTCAGCCTCAATGATGTGGTGAATCCGAGGATCAGGAAAAAAATCCCTTTTCACCTCGGGCCAGTGTTGGAGGCTGCCAGCTATCTCCAGCCTCCTCCATGAGTAGCTGGGAGAGGTAGCAAGGTGGGAAAACATTTTGACCAGAATCTCACCCCTTTTGAATTCCCTCACCATTCCTCCTGCTTGGTCCTGTTTAGATGGTTCCTTCTGTCATAAAGTGGGTTTTTGATGGACCAAAATGCAGGGAAGAACTCCTGAAGCTCAAGGTTTTCAGGTAAGATGAGTCTTTATTATCCATGGCAGGACACAGACAGGATAGCCAACACACGAGATCACAAATACACATAACATAAGGAACCAACGGGGAACAACGGAAACAAACGGGCTTAAATACAAAACTGAACAGCAGGGGGAACCAATGACAAATGTGACAAGACAATCAGGGGAAAACACAGAACAGGTGTGGGCTTGGGGTGCAGGGAGACAGAAAACAAAAGACTAGACCAGGTAATTTAACAAAAACACAAGCTCAAGAACTCCAAAACACAAGCAGGTATGATACCACGATGTAACACATTTGCAAGGAAGTCAAATAACTGTGGAAATGTTCAGCTGAAAGGTAAGATTGTGAGCTAATGTGCACAAAAACTATAGTGTCAGAAAACCTTGAGGTGGAATTCAGTACTATGCTGCCTTGGGAAATGATGTGAGAAGACATGTTAACATCATACTGTCAAGCAGAGAGTGCTGCAGGTGAGAGTTTAAGAAAGCAAAAATGAGAGTGAGATGGATGAACTGTTTTTGCTTTTTACAGTGTCTAAAGGACTTGAGCCAGACTCAGGAAAAGGCATGGCTGCTGGAGGCTGATATGTGTGTGAAGGAAGTGGAGGGAACACAAGGGCAGGAATCACCCTGCTGACCGGAAAGGGCCTTGTGGAGGTGATGGCGGGGGTGGAGGAGGAGGGTGTCAGCTTCAGTCTGATAGGTTGTTTGATGCACACACACACATGCACACACACACACACGCACACACACACACACACACACACAGAAACATACAAATTGAGACATGCCACATAGGTCTGCAGGGCATACGTTCTTGTTCCCACCAGCTAGTCAGGAGGAGACACAAAGTAAGTCGGAGCTTGATGGCTCGTGGTGCTAAAACATGCATACACATTTATTAACTCAGGAAGTTGGTGTAAGTGCATTTAATTATGAGCAAAAGTGCTGCTGGAAATACAATGGTGCAATCAACAATCATGCTCTTGTAGGAAATCCACCACTTAATGCAGTAGGGGTTGTTCTTATGAGCTACAGGGAAGGACCCTTTGCCAATTTGTTTGATTTAAAAGTGGAACACTTTACAGTGTATCTAAACCATAGCTCCTTTTAGTACTTTGTATTAAACCAGTCAAGTTTTATGCATATTAGAGCAGAGCAGATAGGCTTACTTGCAGTCTTCCCAACAAAATGTATTGGTTAGAATGTTGACATATGTAAAGGTAAAACTCTATTACTGGACACCACTGGAAGAGAGAAAAGAAATATTGACATTAGCAGTTCACGCTATATGAACGGCTAAGAGGACAGCATTTCCTGTGCTCACAGTGTTCTCTTGGATTCACAGTGTGTTCTTTTTTTTTACCAATATCCTTTTTCCTTTTGTAAGGGTTAAAAACCAACCACAGATACAAACAAAAATATGAAATACTTTCCTTGCATAGATGTTTTCTACGATGAACATTTTGATTAAGTGATTTGTCTAACTTATTGTCACTCCTGAAAAACTGGCAAAAATACTAAGATAAATTCAGCTTTACATGAGTAAAAGGTTTCTCACATAAAAAAAGTCTAACCTATACTTTGAAACCAGTGCACCAGTGTGAAGGGTGCTGCATGA
Organism: Crenichthys baileyi; assembly: GCA_036173005.1. Lineage (NCBI taxonomy): Eukaryota > Metazoa > Chordata > Actinopteri > Cyprinodontiformes > Goodeidae > Crenichthys > Crenichthys baileyi. The sequence continues at coordinate 1,171,666 of JAHHUM010000872.1, forward strand.
ATACATCAGAGCAGAGCATAGATAGTAATTTGATTATGACACAAGGATTGAGATTTACCCCTCCTTGAACCGCCACCTTAACGTGGTGGAGGGGTTTGAGCGTTCAAATGATCCTAGAGGCTATGTTGTCTGGGGCTTAAATGCCCCTGGTAGGGTCTCCCATGGCAAACAGGCTCTAGGTGATGGGTCAGACAAAGAGCGGTTCAAGAATCCTTCATGAGGACAAATATATCGAGGCACGTGACGTCGCCCGGTACGGCGGAGCCGGGGTCCCACCCTGGAGCCAGGCCTGGGGTCGGGACTCGTCGGAGAGCGCCTGGTGGCCGGGTTGCTCCTCGCGGGACCTGTGAGGGACCGGTGCAAAGAGGATTGGGTGGCGGACGAAGGTGGAGACCTCAGCGGCCCGATCCCCGGATGCTTAGGCTGGCTCTAGGGACGTGGAATGTTACCTCGCTGGGGGGAAGGAGCCTGAGCTTGTGCGGGAGGTCGAGAGATATCGACTAGAAATAGTCGGGCTCGCCTCCACGCACAGCGTGGGCTCTGGAACCCATCTCCTTGAGAGGGGCTGGACTCTCTTCTACTCTGGAGTGGCCCACGGGGAGGGCGGCGGGCTGGGGTGGGTTTGCTCGTTGCCCCCCAGCTCAGCCGTCTCGTGTTGGGGTTTACCCCGGTGGATGAGAGGGTCGCATCCCTGCGCATTCGGGTCGGGGATAGGTCTCTGACTGTTGTTTCGGCCTACGGGCCGAGCGGTAGTGCAGAGTACCCGGCCTTCTTGGTGTCCCTGTCGGGGATGCTGGATAGTGCCCCTCCCGGGGACAGACTTGGCAGGCCCAAGCGCATAGTGAGGGACTGCTGGGAACGCCTGGCGGAGCCCTCGGCCAGGGATGTATTCAACTCCCACCTCTGGGAGAGCTTTGACCAGATTCCGGGGGATGTTGGAGACATAGAGTCCGAGTGGACCATGTTCTCCGCATCTATTGTCGATGTTGCTGCCCGTAGCTGCGGCCGTAAGGTCTGCGGTGCCTGTCGCAGCGGCAATCCCAGAACCCGGTGGTGGACACCGGCAGTAAGGGATGCTGTCAAGCTGAAGAAGGAGTCCTATCGGCTGTGGTTGGCTTGTGGGACTCCTGAGGCGGCTGACGGGTACCATGAGGCCAAGCGTGCCACGGCCCGGGCTGTGGCAGAGGCAAAAACCCGGGCCTGGGAGGAGTTCGGTGAGGCCATGGAGAAGAACTACCGGTCGGCCTCGAAACGATTCTGGCAAACCGTCCGGCGCCTCAGGAGGGGGAAGCAGTGCTTCGCCAACACTGTTTATAGTGGGGGTGGGAGGCTGCTGACCTCGACTGGGGACATTATCGGGCGGTGGAAGGAGTACTTCGAGGATCTCCTCAACCCTGCCATCACGCATTCCCTGGTGGAAACAGAGGCTGGGGACTCGGGGTTGGACTCTTTCATCACCCAGGCTGAAGTCACCGTGGTGGTTAAAAAGCTCCGCGGTGGCAAGGCTTTGGGGGTGGATGAGATCCGCCCTGAGTAGCTCAAATCTCTGGATGTTGTTGGGCTGTCATGGTTGACACGCCTCTTCAACATTGCATGGCGGTCGGGGACAGTGCCTCTGGACTGGCAGACTGGGGTGGTGGTCCCCCTTCATAAGAAGGGGGACCGGAGGGTGTGTTCCAACTACAGGGGGATCACACTCCTCAGCCTCCCTGGTAAGGCCTACGCCAGGGTATTGGAGAGGAGAGTCCGGCCGATAGTCGAACCTTGGCTTCAGGAGGAGCAGTGTGGTTTTCGTCCCGGCCGTGGAACACTGGACCAGCTCTATACCCTCTACAGGGTACTCGAGGGCTCATGGGAGTTTGCCCAACCGGTTCACATGTGTTTTGTGGACCTGGAGAAGGCATTCGACTGTGTCCCTCGTGATGCCTTGTGGGGGGTGCTCCAGGAGTATGGACTCGGGGGCCCTTTATTAGGGGCCATCCGGTCCCTGTACGAGCGGAGCAGGAGTTTGGTCCGCATTGCCGGCACTAAGTCGGACCTGTTCCCGGTGCATGTTGGACTCCGGCAGGGCTGCGCTTTGTCACCGGTCCTGTTCATAACTTTTATGGACAGGATTTCTAGACGCAGCCAAGGGCCGGAGGGGGTCTGGTTTGGGGACCAGTGGATTTTGTCTCTTCTTTTTGCAGATGACGTGGTCCTGCTGGCCCCCTCTAGCCAAGACCTACAGCATGCGCTGGGGCGGTTCGCAGCCGAGTGTGAAGCGGCTGGGATGAGAATCAGCTCCACCAAGTCAGAGGCCATGGTACTCGACCGGAAAAGGGTGGCTTGTCCTCTTCAGGTTGGAGGGGAGTTCCTGCCTCAAGTGGAGGAGTTCAAGTATCTTGGGGTCTTGTTCACGAGTGAGGGAAGAATGGAGCGGGAGATCGATAGACGGATCGGTGCGGCTGCCGCAGTAATGGGGGCGCGGTGCCGGTCCGTTGTGGTGAAGAGAGAGCTGAGCCGAAAAGCGAAGCTCTCGATTTACCGGTCGGTCTACGTTCCTACCCTCACCTATGGCCATGAACTTTGGGTCATGACCGAAAGAACGAGATCCCGGATACAAGCAGCTGAAATGAGCTTCCTCCGTAGGGTGGCCGGGCACTCCCTTAGAGATAGGGTGAGGAGCTCGACCATTCGGGAGGGGCTCGGAGTAGAGCCGCTGCTACTCCACATTGAAAGGAGCCAGTTGAGGTGGCTCGGGCATCTATACCGGATGCCTCCTGGACGCCTTCCTCAGGAGGTGTTCCAGGTACGTCCCACTAGAAGGAGGCCCAGGGGACGGCCCAGGACAAGCTGGAGGGGCTATGTCTCTCGGCTGGCCTGGGAACGCCTTGGGCTCCCCTCGGAGGAGCTGGAGGAGGTGTCTGGGGAGAGGGACGTCTGGGTGTCTCTGCTGAGTCTGCTGCCCCCGCGACCCGGTCCCGGATAAAGCGGAAGACGACGAGTACGAGTACGAGTACGAGTACAAGTACGATTGAGATTTACCACATTATGAAATCTTTGAGAAAAAATACCACAGTTTCATCGTATTAACACAGAAATTCAAAATGTAGAACAAGATATAATTGCTTTTAAAACAAAATAGCATAACATTGCTGCTTTTAAAATACTAACTGTAGATATAATAATCTTGACTATGAAACTTAATCATTGTTGTTGAGAGCACACCCTAGAGTGTTAACAGTAGTCATTTAGTACAAACAAATAATTTTAGCTGAGGCAATTTATTTAAAAAAATCAAGAATTAATTTTTACTTCAGTCACAATTAGTGAAAAAGTCAGATTCAGCTAATACAGTTCATTTTTAAAGTAAAGTATAGTAAAAGTAGTAGATTTCAATGGTTAAAAGGGGGGAAAACTGTCAATGCACTACAATGGTAGAAATGCTTCTTTGACATTAAAAGTGCTTCATGTTTGATTCCTCCAGAAATTTGACATCAACTGTTTTCAACCTGTTTCTACATTTTTTTTTAAATGTATACGCCTTAAAAAGCTGTTTATTTGTTAACTATGTTAACATGACAAAATAAATAGTCGAATGATTAGTGTTCATTTGTCAAATTAGACTTAAGGATATTGATTCAAACTCATACCCTGCAACTATTCTTTGTTAGCAGACTAGACAGCATGCATCCAACGAGAGAATGTTAAATGTCACTTGAGACTTAACTTGGACTTGGAAAACAGAAGACTTGAAAATGTACAAATGAGAAACAGAATAGCGGCAACAATCAGGAAACCCTTAAAAGAAGCAGATTTAATGTTTTCAGTTTCTTCTTGATTTTTAAAAACACTTTTCCTCCACTATTGTTAAATAGGATTTAGTAAGTTTAGAAGTAATTACCTTGCAAAACTGATGACTTGATGCAGATTGCTAGGCGTCCTTAGATAGATAACTTTTTACCAACTGCCGTTGTTTGATCATCCCTTTTTGATTTGATGATTTCATTTGGTATTATATTAATAAAAAGAATCCAAATTAATTAAAATTGAAAATCTTAAAACAAGTGTTAAATTACTTTTTTAAACAAAAATAGTTCTAGGTTAGTAGCTGAACACTGCACTAAACACAATGTACTTTCTTTTGGTGACATTATTGATTTTTGACATTGATTTTGTTGTATATTTGTTGTATATTTTCATATGGCTTCTGTTAATAGAGATTTCATAATGTACAAACCAAAACTTTAAGTACCAGTAATAAGTACTGTGGGTACCCCCTAATAATACATTTACTATATACACTGGATCCCTGTTGAAGGAGTTATGGCTTCATATCATTCATGCAGTAAAAATCATAAAAGCATTAGTAGTGAGATACTTTGTCATTAAGTGTCTCAGGGCTCACTCACTTTTCACATTATCAGACTTACAGCTTCAATAACAGCATTAGAAAAGTGCAGCTGGAGCTTTTTAAAACTGTGGCAACTTCTATGCTTATCACTTGAATGTAGATGGCAAGTCGATGGTTCTTAATGCAGCTCCTTGTTCCACCTTCACAAAGTGTGTTTCTGTAATACTGGGGTATATTTCGGTTTAAGGTTTGATATACATTCAGTAAACACTGACATCCAGAAAAACTCTAAATTGAGAACGCCTAATGATTAACATCTTATTACAAAACATCACCTTCTTCACAAAGAAATAAATCTGGAAATCAAACTTGGACCTGTATTGTTTATATCAACAGGGTATCCAGTTTCATGTCTTAAATGCAATACGGTATTTAATAGGCAATTATTATTCATCTTAAAGAAAATAAACTCAGATTTCCTCCTCTCTTATCCAACTATCAGGGAAAAAACGTAGGACTGAAATTAATTCATTTCTTTCTTTTTACTTGTCATTATAGCTGCTTTGGTTGGTGGCGTGTGATGAATCCGAAATCAAAACATAGACTACATGGTAAGGCCAGCAAGAAATGTTTTACCATCACACACCTAAAGGCCGGAGCTCTTTACTTTAACTAAATGAGATTGAAAAATACCTCTGTTTTAAAGTCTTGACATCAAAATAATACAAAATAAGGTATGAAGGAGAAAGGGATCCCAGGAGTGGATAGAAACTAGCTGATAAACAGGACAATGATACCAAACATAGCAGCAGTTTTGCGACATAATAGAAGAAAACAAAAATAATAAAACAAATCAAGATGTTTCAGTGTCCCAGTCAAAGTCCAGGCTTCAACCTAACTAAAATGCTATGATGAGATCTTATGACAGAGGAGTATTATTGTATTACCTTATCCTAAATGGTTGGGGAGGTACAGTCATACAGGAAACATCTACTTCAACTTATTGCTGTTGAAAATGGTTCTACAAGCTAAAGAAACCTGGGGTGTACTTAGCATTTTTATCAACAGCTTATTTCTTTTGGCTTTTTCTTTGTGTGAATAAAGTTGATAGTGTGGAATCTGTTGTGTGTTTTGTAAACTCAAGCTTACATTTAAATTATTGTAACACCTCGCAAAGACTTTATGACTTTTCATGACAGGTAAAACCCTATATTTAAAGCAGGGTGTACTTTCTTTTCCCATGACTATAAATATATGAGACCCTTGATATCAACTGTGTGCAATACAAGAAAAAAATCTGAATAAAAATGCAGATGTTTTATTCATAGATATAGAGATTTGAAGCAGATGTGTAGCAATCCCGTCTCACATTATCCTGTTTCCTGACAGGGGCCGCATGTGGACTCAAGCTTCAGAAAAATGTGAAAAATGTGAAACTATCACCTCGCAAAATTTACACCCAGATTTGTAGCAGCAGGGAAATATTTTTGAAGACCAGAAAACCAAAAAAACTGGCAATCACTCTCTCCAGCAAAACCTCCTGGGAGCTTTGGATTGTCTCTTCTGGATGACCAATGGCCAGACACAGGATTGTTTGTCACTTACCTTTTCCTCCTCGTGTGCAACTGTCCATTGTTATGTACAGCACAGCACGTGTTGTTATTTCCCCCCTCATTTAAAGACCTTGCAAGGTTTTCCCATCTTTTTCACAAGAAGAGCTGTGACCTCAGACCCCAGCACTTTTCTTGCAGAACAAAGAGTAAACGATTCAATGCAGCAGAAATGTGGAAGGAGGAAAACATCCTCTCAACACCATTTAATACAGACTCTGAGAGCCAATTAATGAATTATTTATATTAATCTTGTTTAGGCTTCCACACAGAAAGCAAACAGAACAGATTATCAGTAAAACATTTTATACAACACCATGTTTCATGGACATCTGTTAAACACAACATTTCCACTTGAAATATATCTGTCTTGATTTTCAACAAGCTTACTACATTTTTAAGCATGTTCCTACTGAGCATTTAATTTCTGTTAAACTGATTTTTTATGTACTTACTTTGTTTATTCTAGCCATATTTAGCTGAAGTTACCAAGACCATTTCTAATAAAACCAATTCAATTCAATTTAGTTTATTTATATAGCGCCAATTCACAACATTTATTCAAATTGGATAAAAAGTTTTTCTATCTAAGGAAACCCAGCAGATTGCATCCAGTCAGTGACTTGCAGCATTCACTCCTCCTGGATGAGCATGTAGAGACAGTGGACAGTCACTGGCGTTGACTTTGCAGCAATCCCTCATACTGAGCATGCATGTAGCAACAGTGGAGAGAAAAAACTCCCTTTTAACAGGAAGAAACCTCCAGCAGAACCAGGCTCAGTGTGAGCGGCCATCTGCCACGACCGACTGGGTGTTAGAGAGAACAGAGCAGAGACACAAAAAGAACAAAGAAGCACTGATCCAGGAGTACTTTCTATGGGAAGGAAAAGTAAATGTTAATGGATGTAGCTCCTTTAGTCGTTTCACCTAGAAAGAAAGAACAGATAAACTCTGAGCCAGTTTTCAAGTTTAGAGTCTGAGAGAGCACATAGAGTTAGTTACAGTAAAAGCTCAGTCAGTAGCTATGTCTAGGAGAGAGAAAAGGTTAAACACTGAAAGGCAGAGCCATGTGGATCATCTGTAGAGGGTGAGCATTAAGTTGTTGCCAGCAGAAGCTTGGAGGATTCCCCTCTCCAGAAAGGTGTTAAAGGTAGACACAGTTAACAGACCACTTAACAGAAATCCTCATTTTCCTAATTTTTTTTTCCTGAAAAAAATTGATACTGTATTAAAAAGTAAGTTCTCCCAAAATAAAAATTGTATATGCTGACATGTAATGTCATTTTTTTATCTCTGAAAAAGACTGTGACCTAATCACAGGTGAAAACCTACATTTACACTTGTTCTACTTATTCTTATGTTAATACGTGGGTAGGTCTCAGTGGAATTATTTATATGCTCTGGTCATTATTGACTTGTATTGTATAAATAATGCTTTACCATTACATCTATGGACATTATAAACAATGTATATTATTGCAAATATAAACATGCTTAATTGTGAATATTTAGAAAATTATTGTGGACTTTTAGTGAATTAATAAAATTTGTAAAAAGTGCTCTGTTCACTCTCAAAATGAGAATTTACATTTTTCTATTGAAAAATAATCGGTTAAAGATATGGGATATTTCACATTCTACTATCATGCAATTCTTCCTCTAGCAATATTTTAAGAATTTAAGGAGACACTGGATTCTCCATAATTTTTTTTTTATCTTCTCCAATGCTATAAATTAGCCACAATGCATTATAATGGCCAAGCCCGTGAGGTCTGAATGCCTCTGCAAACAAATTTGGTCCTGAACCTATGGAAAATACGTTCATATTAAATGACCGTCGTGTTCTGGGTTGGCAGGGCGCCTGACGTGACGTGCTGTGAGGGGCGGGACCAGGGGCGGACTTGCTAGAAAGGGCTTGGAACCCGTTCATAACTGCTTGCAGTTCTAGTTTCAATTGTTTTCGGAACCTCTTTAAATTCCTCACCACACTTAAGCTGCTAAAACCTTATTTCTGAAAGTTTAATTTAGGTTTTTCAATCCTACCTTCACTCTCACACAACCAGACTAAATATCTGAGGTTTAAACACAGCAAACCTCCATCAAAATGCTGAATAACAATGTTTTAAGTGACACACCTTGTGAGATTTTATTTTATTTTAGCTGTAAAAAATGTGAGTGTGTCCTAATTTAGTCCTCATTTTTTATCACATTATACAAAAAAATTAATAGTTTTCTTCTTTAGTCTTGTTAAAATTGATGTTAGACATCCATTTGTCCAAATATGTTTGAGAAACCACCTTCTTTTATGTCTTATAGGGACAAATTATGTGCCTAGTGGCTGGAGAACCAATTGACTCATGCAAAGGCTACAGGCCCATGATCTGGATTAAGCTGATGGTCATTTAACTGAGTACACTCACCTGTCTGCTACTTTAAGTTGTAATTGCTATGGATGTAGGCAGCAAGTGATGCTGTTTTTTTATTTGGAGGGTATAGCCCAGTATGCCATTCCGCTGGGAAGATGACATGGGTATTTGTCCCGAACAAGCTTTTTAATTCTTATTCACATATCTAGTTACAATGCAGTGACCACCCTGCTATGTTGTGCATTGTGTAAGCACAGTAATAATTAATGTTCTTGCACTACAACTGCATAATGGTTCCTAATCATATTGATTATTTTAGGAAATCTGGGTGCATTATATCATCCCAGGTTGTAATTCTAAAATATTTATGTGAAACTTGAACTAAATTATTTGGGATGTAGTTAGAGGAGTACATAGAGAAGAGCTTGGTAAGTGGACAGTTTATGCAAGAACCACAACTGGCAAGAAGGGTCAATTTACTCTTTTTTCTAAGAAGGCTTTTCTATTTTTCATTTCATCTTTGTGTGATAAATATACACTTTAAAAGGAGTCATCATTGGATGTTACTATTAAAACCCTATGTATGTTGTTTGGAAAGAAATTCTTCAAAACTGTACATTAATAATAATGTAAAAATTTTAAGTTAAAATCTTTAAAATTTGTAATAGTAAAAAACGTACGATGTTCTATTACACCTACATTATGTGAGATTAGAATAGTTTTTTTGTTAAACAAAGGTTTATACTACTAGTACTAATAATAACAATAATAAATAATATTCTTCTTGGGCTGCACGGAGGGGCAGTTGGTAGCCTTGCAGCAAGAAGGTCCTGGGTTCGACTCCCGGCCGGGGGTCTTTCTGCATGGAGTTTGCATGTTCTCCCTGTGCATGCGTGGGTTCTCACCGGGGACTCCGGCTTCCTCCCACAGTCCAAAGACATGCCTGTTAGGTTAACTGGTCTCTCTAAATTTCCCTTAGGTGTATGAATGAGTGTGCGCATGGTTATTTGTGTGTTGCCCTGCGATGGGCTGGCGACCTGTCCAGGGTGTACCCCACCTCTCGCCCGTAGACTGCTGGAGATAGGCACCAGCTTCCCCGTGACCCACTATGGAAGAAGCGGTATATAAAATGACTGACTGACTGAATATTCTTCTTATTATTATTATTACTACTATTATTTTTCATAATTATAATATATTTCTAAAACAATTAAACGAAAGAAACATACAAATACCTTTTATAAATTCTATAAATGTTGCCCCAAACTTCTATGCAGTAACTCAAATATGGAAGAGAACAACAAAACATACAGTATGTGTCATGATCCAGGTGTGTGAGTGTGGGTTTTGCATCGACCCTCATGTTCTCTCTGGCTACAGGTTAAAGTTACCGTATCTTCAATGGAAACCATTGACAAACTCTCTCGAGACATCTCTCTTTCGGAATCTAACACACACCCCAGTAGATCCTTCCAGCTTCACCTTTCCCAGTCTGCCCGCTCTCAGACTGTGTTCGCTCACTCTTTGGATTACTGGACTCATCTGTTCTGTCTCCCAGTTAACCATCTGAATTTTCATTACCCCCTCAACGTCATCCTCCTATTTGACACATGTAAGGTACCTCATTTCTGTTCTTCCTACATTTGGATATTCATTATTATTACCCATAACCCGAATCTAACTCCTCCTCTCCTCTTCCAGACATCACTGGTCCCCAGACCCAGAAAGCCTTGATCAGTTATACGCCTATCTCTTGTTAATATTTAAGTAAATTACCTTTGCATTTTATCCTCTGGTTCCTGCATTTGATTCTGCATGTGGGCCAGGAAAATACCTCCACCATGACAGCATAAGGCATTGATAAAAAAAACACTTGGTTTTATTCAGAACTGCAGTATTTTTCGATTGATGTAGTCTACAAGAGATTTCTAATTAAGTTCATAACCAAAAAGTACTCCTAAAAGCTTAACTTCACACATCCTTTCTATTGAAACAATTCTTAAATCTAACTGTTTTCCGTCACAAAAAATCTATAAATTGTGTTGTATTCTCATCTAAACCTGTTAAGCCTGAGGTGTGTGTGTATTTTTTTTTTGTTTTGTTGTTTGATTAAACATAGATCAGACATAGTAACAGTTGCAACAGTGCTTCCACTTGAAAAATATTCTTTTATGTCTTACCTTTACACAGGTATCAAAGGTTTGCATGTAGACCTTATAACTGTGGCGCTACACTTGATTTATTTTAGGTATGCAATTACAGGCGGAAATTGTTTCTAAAACCCTTAGGGCCTTACAGGTTAAAAATAAACTGTTCCAGAGGTGGACAATCCAGGTCAAGAAAGTAAAAAGCCTGTACAGAGATTAGTTCCAACCATTTACATTTCCATCTCCACAACATAGACAGGGACTAATCACCAGGTTGAGTGAACAGGATGAAGGAAAACTAGACAGGGTTTTTACTGGTGTTCTCACTGTACCATTTCCTAAATTTAAACATTTCAACCATCATATTTTTCATTTCCAGAACCAAAATATTAGTGCCATCTGCAAAAAAACAGTAGCTTACTGAAAGCCTCACAAATGTCAACATATAAAATAAAACATGTAGAACACTGAACCTTGTGAGACTTCATATTTAATATATTTGAGGCCTGACATTTTATCAAACTATGCAAACTGTTTTGACCCTGCTTAAGCAGTTTAATGAGTGTCAAATGTGTTGTTTTTTGTACATAAAATGCTGCAACTCCAATGCTTGGTCTGCAAATAAACAACTGTTTCCCAGCAACCTTGTCTAAAACCCAATCAATTTGTACAGCAGTCCACTCTGTACAGCCGCTGGAATAAATTATAGTTGCAAACGATTAAAGTTCCAACAGATTAAAAGCTGAAAGAGATTTAAAAAATAGCTGCTACCTGCATTTCTGTGGGAAACTCCTACAACTTTCAGATAATGCTGAGCTTTGTTTTCTAATTCTAAACCCTTCTTTGTCCCTGATATTTCCCCACAAGATGTGCAGCTCAAGCATCCTGGAACATAAACAGGGAGGGAATAGTATGGGAGTTAAATGTAAAGATACAGGAAGGTCAGGAAGTGGCGCTATTGTTCTCAGGGTCACATCTCTTTTCCTTTCAAAGCCTCGGAGGCATTTTCTCTCTGTTCAACCTGTGGATCTGACATAAACAAAACTTCTTGTCGCCGCAAGTATCTAGTCGCATTTCCTTTCCCACCCAAAAGAGGGCGGAGAAAATGTTTTTAATGTATACTGACAAAGCATGGTCTATCATCTGAGGCAAATAACTGCAGACACACCCAGGAGAGGAGATAAATCATGTAAAAAGCTAATATGAAACAAGATTCTTTGGTTTATTGATGGATACATACAGACAACATTTGCAAAGACAGCTTGGAATAGTTAGTTACTATGTCACTTAAATGTAAATACAGGTAGTTTCAATATGAAGAATGACATACTGATTTCACTACATGTTTCACTTCCTGGTTTGGCACTGTTGCCTCTGACCAGGTCTAATCCACCATTGGGCAGGGAAGGCAGGAGGAGGCGGGAGTGAGAGCACACCTTAGTTACTCATTAACATGTTGTTCTGGGAATAAGCTGCAGAGCACACCTCGGTCAACCTTTGCCCAGCACTTCTCTATGTCACAGAGAAAAGCAGAAAAAAATGTTTAGGCTTACTTGAAATGTGTGGGAAGACAGAGAGCAGGTGTAATCTCAGGCTGTTGGGATTCTGACAAACAGGTGACCAGGTAAGACTTATGTTATTCAACTTTTTTACCCATATAACATTTTCTTGTTAGTTTTAATCCGTACAGGTGTAACAGAAGAATCTCCCTCTGGGATCATTAAAGTATTCTGATTCTGATATCAACAGCCGAGCTTTTAGGAGAAAGCTCTTTAGCAGTATTCAGGGCAGACTGGGTAAATGTTCCTCTACTGAATGCAAATATAACCAGGTTATGCACACAAATGGCTTAAATGTAAGAAGAATTACATTTGCATGTTATTAGACAGGTTAAAAATACTCTAAGATAATCAGGCTAATAAGTATACAGTTTGGTTTTATCTTCTTCAAAAAGCTCTATCACAAAATATAACAAGACTGGTTGTAGGCTAGACCTAGTTGTAGTTGTTGCACCCTGATCAACTAATCAGTGTGCTGTCGCACACGTCAACCTCTTCCTTACTTACAAGTTACTACGGAAATAAAGTCAGGAAGCTATGAGCAAAGACATAGCTAACGCAAAAGCTTATGCTAAAGCTAATTTTAGTTTCAGCATTTCCCTTCAAAACTGGAAAGAACTATAGATTAATATACTAGTTTATTAATAGTATATTACATAATATATGTACCAGAAAAGACGCAGCAACATCCATAGTAATAGGGTTTTAAACTTTGTTTGGAAATTCAAAATCATTTAAAATAATTGGAAAAAATCATTTGATTACCAAGAGAGCACAGTTTTCAGATCTGCATTCAAGAACATTAACCAATAACAGACAGTCTCATCTCATTGTTTCAGTTATTTTTGTTATTAAATGTGATTACTTCGCTTGGTTGGTATCAACACTTCAGAAAACTGTAAATTTAGGGAAATCTTGCACCTTTCTTGTACCTGCTAATACCTTAAAAGCTATCTTTACTAACCAAAATGAAAAGTAAAATATAGAAATGGCTCATCAGTTTGCTTCATTATAGAATCAGACAGTTCGCCCTTGATCAACTCTGATCAGTGATCAGAGGACCAAATACTGAAAAGTCTTTTTGATCTTTTTTGATCTTAAAAACTAAGGATTTTTGTTTTCTAAATGCATCGACCAATGATATGTGCTTTAATTCATTTTTTGAGTTTATTAAAAGCAAGATAATGATTAGGGACATATGCTTTGATGCATAAATCTGGATAATCCCGTAATTCGTGCTTTTTTGTTATAGGATGCATAAAGGAACCTGCAGCTTTTTTTTCTCAAAATTTTCAATTATTGGAATTTGTTTGAAAGAGTTCAAAGGAATCAGGGAATCTGTATCATTTAGGAAAAAACCTGATTGTTGAATCACTACACATAACTGTTTTTTGTTCTTTTTTAGGAATGCTTTATACAAAATGCTCTGCTTTTAGTTACGTACGTATACTGACCAACATGTGGGACATTAACTGTTTATAATCCAAATAATTATGCACCAGTAACAGCTGACCTTTACTGAATCACATCTTTCCATTATCTTAGACTGTATAAACAAGTGAAAAGGAATAGATTTAAGGCATTTCTTTGGTAACGTACACATACTATAAAAGTATCGGTTTGAAATCATGCTGCAGGTTAAGAAGTATGTCTTTTATTTGTGTTTACATTCATGCACAAGTCATACTCTGTGGATTTTTTGTTGAGACTGCTATCACTTTTGTTTTGAGGGGCAATAATAAAACATTTGAAAAGTTGTTACTTAAGCTTTTCTGAAAAGAATTTCAGTGACTTTTTTTTTTGAAGATCATCGTTGTGCTGAGTTGAATAATCAATCAAACTTATCAACAAAGTCTCTGTTAACTTTTGCTTAGGGCTCAATAAATTCTATGCCTGTCTATTATCTTTGACTTACAATGGCATGACCTGATTGCCTTTGAACATTTCAAAACACACAGAGGTGCATTGGTGAAGGGGTTGAAGATAAATACTAAAGCTCACGTGCCCCTTTTTCTTTGTTAGGTTTTTGGTCATCTGTAGTCAGCTTAATATCCATAAAGTATAAATATTTGTAGTTACTACATACAAAAAAAGAAGATAGTGTGACTTATTTATGTATGCCTTCCATTTATCACACAAAGAAAACACATTTTGTGCAGTCTTAGGTAACTTGTGTAACAGTTAATTTTAGAAAAAAATATATAATAATTAGGTATTTTTTTAAATGGTCTGATTACGTGACACGTTCACAGCAACAATTTTGGGTTAGGGTTAGGCACAGTCAATTTTAGAATATTAAAAAAAGATAATAATAAGGTAGTTTTTAAAATGGTCTGATTACACAAAAGGTTCACAGCGACACCACCCACACATGAAATACATACTTCTATCTCCCGCAAATCCACGTCCTGCTCTGCCTGCGGTGTATATTTTGTTCTGCTTTGCTTATGTGAAGACAGAACAGGAAGAGATAAAGGCTTGTTTACAGCTACAGTGCTGCAGAGAATGGCAGGACAAGATAAAGGGGAAGAAGCCTAATGGCTGGAGTTGAGCTGCCGGACTCCTCTCGCTATGAAAAATCACCACAGGGTCAAGAAAGTGAGCGAGACGTGCCGAAACCTTAAAACATCCCTGAGAAAGCAACAGGCACACTGGGGATTGAAAAAAAGTCATAAATTTAAGAAGGAAAATACAGAAGAGTATTACACTAAGAACATGATTTATTTTCAATCCCAAGCTAAATTATCCTGTTGTACAACCACAGAATTCAAGCTAATTCAAATTAAGCTGAAGGACATGCGTACACAAGGCATAGTTACAAGGCCAAAGTCTCTTTACTTTTCATCAAAACCTTTCACTGGTATCTAAACTGTTAAATCTTTAAGAAAATGCTGCAAATTACTATAATAGGAAGAGACAGCATGCAAATGCCCTGAAGGACAAAGAGCACATTTTTTGGAGACAGGTCCTTGGTCTGATGTAACTGAAAAGTAGTTAAAATATCATTACATCATTACACTAACATCTTAACATATAAGCCAGTAAAGATAAAGCTTGTGCACAATTTGGTTCTCCCGGATGAGCAATAACCATAACCACAGCGCCAAATTAGTTGCAAAGTGGCTTAAGTATAACTGAGTCAAATTTGTAGGAAGAACTGTAACTATCATCAAGGAGGCCTATGAACTGGACTCAGTCACAACAGTTCTGTCAAGAGGAAAGGGCCAAATTTTAAAGTATTTTAAGCTTGTGTAAAAATGCCCAAATTATAGTTTAGAAAGCAATTCTAAAAAAATACTAAGGAAAAGTATTCAAACTTCTGTATTTAATTAAAGTTACACATAAAAATCTTTAGAAATTATCTTGCTTGATTAAGCTAACATATATGTTTTTTAACAGCCTGAGCCATGGTTCCTTAACCAACATTTATGTTGACTGACAGCATTAAAAGCTGAAGAGGTGTGTATAATCCTGTCAGGCTGGATTTTTTGAACATCTTTTTATACTATAAATGCAGAGTTCTTTCCTACAGACTAATGGATGCAAATTTCCACGAAATATGTAAATAACTTCACATGAAGCCATTCTGTGGACAACAACTTTATATTTGCATTGAGAAAACCAACAAACATTATGATGACAGCTTAAAGTTGGTGTAGGACAGGTAAAGAGAGCAGAATAACTAAGTCCAGTTAAACTCACACACATTTTGGTGATGAAAAAATGTATTTCTGTAAACCTAAAGCCACACATTATCAACCTACAAAGTGATCTTAGCTGTGTACTCCTCAAAGTGTTTCCATTTCCAGGATTTGTGCTGAACAAACCTTTGAGTAAAAAAAGAGCCCCAAATGCATTGTTTTTCATTTGAGGACATTTCCCATCTGTGCTGCATCAATAAAAAATAATTTTCAAACACTTTTATGTTTGTTGTTGCAAAACAAATAGTGCCTGCAGGCTTCCTTTTTATTGCACTTTGAGATTCTCACAGTTTGGAACTTATTTATTGTAGGAAGGAATGAAACATGTACTCAGATCCTTCAGTCTGCTCTCTCACACACCTACTAAGTTGTGATTTTCTTTATTTGTTGCAGCAACACGTTAGAAGAAAGATTTCTACAGAATGAGGGAGTTCCTGTTTGCGAAACACTTTCCCTGCTGTGGATAAACTTCAGAGAGTTTGTCCTCAATAATGACTTTTGAATAAAGCAACTTCTTTTTATGATGTTTTATTCTTCGTGTGCTTAGTGACATATTAAGGTCATTTGATTGTGTTGGTTCTTATAAAATATGCATTCATTAACAAAGAATTCAGCACAATTTCCAACTAAAATGGTCATTACATTTGGGAATGTAACTGGAAAAGATTTTTTTTTCTACTTCTTCTTGTAAGGATGCCTTTGAAGCAAAAGGGTAAAACAGAAAATAAAAAGGTTCAAGCTAAAAGTTAATGTCTTATTTTCTTGACTTTCTACAGGACCTGGTCTGGCTGCTTCAGAAAGAGTCTGGGTCATAATTTAGCTTGCCTCGGTGCTGCCCTCGTAGGTCCCCTGTCGCTCAATCTTGCCACCTAGTGGAACTCTGAGGGTTCAGCTCTGATCTGGTGAAGAGAAATCAGCCAACTTCTTCTCTTATCTGGGGAGTTGCACGCCTTGTAACATCTTCCAAACATATTCATCTGTTAGCTACTGAGAAAAATGTAACACATAACAGCTGATGAAAATAATAAAAAGCATGAATTCAGGTTTCCTGTGGGTTTTGCCGAACACAAAGTGACTTATCTGGGATATATTCCCACAGCAGGAGGATTCATGCAAGAAAAAGGCCTAAGTTACCAAGAAAAAAATTAAAAGCCTCATACAAAGAGAGACATCAGCAAATGGCATCATCAGTAAATGAAACATCCATACCACCACTAACAACTAACGGTAAGAGAAGTATTTCCTGTCTGTTCACTAAAAAAGATTTTTATTTATTCTTTTCTTTTTTATATCTTAAGACAAAATATATTTGCCTCACATATATACTGTATTAGATCTGTCCATATTAAATTCAGACAGTGAATTAAGTTTCTGCCCAATAATATGATCATCTTGAGTAAAAATACTAGTATTTAATGGCACCACCATACATATTTAACACAAAACTGCTTTTATTTAAAACAAGAAAGCAGCACATATTATAACTGCTACAAACACATTTTACACACAATGTTTTGTAAAAAATGATTTTTATTCATATACAGTACTGTGCAAAGGTTTTAGGCAGGTGTGAAAACATGCTTTCAGAAATATAAATGATGATTGTTTATTTTTATCAATTTACAAAATACTCAGTGAGCGAACCCAAACATACAGCTAAAGTCATTAAGAACAATCTTCAGCGTAAAGAAGAATAAGACTTACTGGAAGTGATGGAATGGCCCCCACAGAGCTGTGATCTCAAAATCATCGAGTGTGTCTGGGACTACATGAAGAGACAGAAAGATGTGAGAAAGCCTACATCCACAGAAGATCTGTGGTTAGTTCTCCAAGATGTTTGGAACACCCCACCAGCCGAGTTCCTTTAAAACTGTGTGCAAGTGTACCTAGAAGAACTGATGCTGTTTTGAAGGCAAAGGGTGGTAACACCAAATATTGATTTGATTCAGATTTCTCTTTTGGTCATTCACTGCATTTTGTTGATTGATGAAAATAAATGATTAACACTTCCATTTTTGAAAGCATTCTTTGTTTACAGTATCTTTTCACACCTGCCCAACATTTTTCCACTGTACACTATATTATATAATATATATATATATATATATATATATATGTGCGTGTGTGTGTGTGTGTGTGTGTGTGTGTGTGTGTGTGTAGAGAGAGAGAGAGAGCAAAAATAATGAATAAACACCTGCTAAATTAAGCAATAAAAGTGTATTCAGAAAACATAGCATTATGTCTTACAGCTGATCAAACAAGAAAATAAATTTAATCAGAAATCTTAAATAATACAGAAACAGTCAAAATTATTATAATACAGACATATTATGTTATGGTCTTCACAGTTCTGGGAAGAACTGACACTTGTCCAGCAGACATCCTGTCATTCTGATCCTTAACAGTAAATAGAATGTCATTTCTAAAGAAGCTACTGTTGACAACGTTCTGTATCTAAGCATATTAATGCAAATATGAATACAACTGTTAAGGACAAAGTGTGGTAGAAAAAGCTGCACAAGCAACAAGGATAATCACAGTCTTGAAGGGATTGTGAAGCAAAGTGCACTGACTGGAGTCAGTGCTTCAAGAGCCACCACGCACATCCTTTTGTTAAGTCATATCGAGAGCTAAAAGACATCAAAATCATTGTACCTGGGTGAAACAGAAAAGGAACTTGGCTGTTGCTTAGTGGTGCAAATTCATTAAATTTAGATGAAAGTAAATGATTCATTTAATTTGGAAATCAGTGTCCCAAAGAGGGGGGAAGACCTGCAGCACAGGTCGCCGTGCCTGGGATTTGAACCAGGCAATTGGTTGAGGATCCAAAAGGAAAAATAATTATGTCCTCAAACAAATTATGTTAAGACTTCATGAAAACTAACACAAATGGGCCTCTATTGTCACTTATGACTTCTGCCAAATCAGCTCAACATCTGCAGCTATATCTTCTGTATTTTGGATTATACACTTTATTACCAATGTTTAAAACCATCCCTGATGTTAAAAGAAAATTTCTTAAGGAGCCATGCTTTATTGTAAAACTTTATTGTAAAACTTTAAAGTAAAACTGTTATATTTTTGCGTTGTTTATTGTAATCGTTATTTCATCAAATTATCCTTTCATTTATTTACTTGTACTTTTTTTGCTTGTTCAGCAACATGACTCTGAGCTGCACAAAGTACATAAAGTAGATAATCAACTGAAGCATGATGCTTCTCCTAAGTCCTGTGTCAGGTTTTTGCTGGATCTGTCCTCCTGTTCTTCTTTTAGTCAGCTGACCAGCAGTGCACAACAGCGGGCGAGGGAGGGGCAAAGCTGCATGACTTTATGCCATATACAACCAAAAAATCTTATTTCGACATTTTCTCTGGCAATTCATCAAAAGGACTCAAAACCATAAGTACAATATATAGAAGGACCATTTTAGAAACAGTTTAAAACCTTAACATGTCTTTATCCCATGACTACTTTTCACAGTTAAATTATCCTAAAACCACATCAAGTGAAGCCTGCAGAGTGTGTGATTTTCTGTGATATTTTCTTACAGGCACCACGATAAGCCGCATACCAAAATACCCCAGTCACAACTGGGAGCTTTTGGTTGGTGTACTGGTCACGGCCATCTCCGTGTCCTTACTCCTCGCCCTTCTCGCCAAATGTCAGGTGATCCGTCGTTACCTGGCCAGCTACAGGCACACACGCCTGAGGGAGCCCGATGCTGTCAGCCATTCTGGCTCTTCAGGTTGGTTTTTAACCACATATCTACTATAACAGAAAACTGTTGAAGGTTTCAACATAAAGTATGATTTATAATCTATATGCAGTTTGAAGACTAGTATTAAAGAGGTGAGAAATGCAAGTCTTTTTTTCTTATGTCTTATTCAGACATTTTCACATCCTGTACAGTATATACACCTGCAATCATCAGAAAATGACATTTTACTTCTGATCTGTACCATATCACATACTAACAATCGTTTCATTTTTTTTATGTTTATGTTAAATGTTTTTTTTACTTCCAAACATTTAGCACAAACTGTACATTACATTTTATTCAATATGAAAAGTGCAATATGCATTCAAACTACAGAAATGTACAGCACAAAAAATCCCGGCATACTTGATATATAAAAAGACAAAGTTTAACTGTTAAGTAACCTGTTTTGAATGTTGACAAAACTCACTATTGATTGTGTATTAAGATTAACCGTTATAAGCCTAGTGACTCCCTTGGGATACTTCATTACTCCAAAATGTGCAGAAAAGAAGATGAGGGCTTTTAAATACGTACATCTTTTGCATAATTCCTTCAGTCAAATGTGTCGAGCAGCCAAACTAACCTTGATCTTCCACCTTTCCAAAAGCACAAGTGAGCTTAAAAACAGACAGCACTTTAAGGTGAAAAAAGTGTATATGTGCATCACTATAAATTAAATCATCTTTGTAACATTAATTTATATAAGTAAGTCTGTTCAAAAAGTAAAACTCATAATTATATAGATTCATTACATACAGAGTTTTACATTTCAAGCTTTTAAATTTATTAATTTTGACGATTTCAGCTTACAACTAAAGAGCCAAAATCCAGTTTTTAAGAATTTGTTTTTATTATACGAAAATATTTTTAATACAGAAATGTAGACCGAAGGGAAAATCTACTCTACTGCGTATGCACTCAATACTTGGCACCTTGTTCTTGAATTACTGCAGCAATGCAGCATGCCATGGAGGTAATCAGCCTGTATCTCTGCTGAGGATTTTGTTAGCCAATCAAACATCATGATACCATGCTCAATAAAGCAGGTATGTGTACTTCTTGCAGTGTGGGCAGGTTCCAAGTCTTTCTGGAAATCAGCATCTACATAAATAGTATTGGTAGAGGTAAGCATGAAGTGCTCCAAGAGTTATTCCAATAAAACTGATGGTGTATCTGTTTAGTATAGCCTTTAGGTTCTGCTGTTGTCAGACACACAAAATTGTCAGAAACATACCAGACATGTTTCAACAGTGAAACTTCCGTCTTCGTCAGAGGCTTCACTAGATGGTGAATGACGTGTTCAAATCAGCTGCTGCTCACTGAGGGTGTCAGCTCGTCATTATATTAAAAGGATGACACCACCACCTGCTGACGGCTTGACGCTGAAGGATGTCGCTCCAGGTGCGAGAAAGCAAGAAAGTCCCCAAGAGTTCGACCTGTAACCTGTGGGTTGCCGGATCAAACCCCCTCTCTGTCCGTCTCAGTCGTTGTGTCCTGGCAGAACACTTCATCCGACTTGCCTGCTGATGGTGGTCAGAGGGTGGCGCCTGTGTATGGCCGCCTCACTTCTGTCAGTGTGACCCAGTGCAGCTGCGGCTACAATTTAAATTGGAACTCAACTAGATTCTGTGCTTCTCCTTTCTCCAGAGTCTGGGATCTTGTTTTCCAAATGAAATCCAATATTTACTTTTATGCAAAAAGAGAACTTTGGACCACTGAGTAATAGTCTAATCCTTTTTCTCTTTAGCTTAAGTAAGACACTTCTTAGCTTGAACAGCAATAACATGTTGCTTTCTTTGTTGCTTGTGGATGGTTTCAAGGACTATCTGGTGGACAACTGTGAAATTAGGAGTCCCTATCACTAAACTGACCAGAACATTTCTGGTAAACAAAAATATTTTCAATGATATTGTAATTTATTGAGATGCACCTAATGGTGAAATGGTATTTTTGAACATCAGAGGTGTTTACACACATTTTTAACCATTCTTATCGTGATTTCAAGCCATAACTAGTTGTGATCCTGCCTCCCCAAAATATTCTAAAATGTATAGGCAATGACAAGGGTAATAGGATTACTCCATATTTAGTTTGGAAGATGGCTCACTGCAGTGCAAAGGCAGAATAAATATAAAAGATTTTTTTCAGTTTGTTGAAAACCAGGAGCACGCCTTTGGCAATGTTTGCAGCCCCATCTCTCCACTTTCATCCTCTTTACTCACTCATATACCTTTGTGTAATTAGTGCATCACACTTCGGGACAGAAAACCAAGATACTGGTGTTTTTCTTGGCAAAAGCTCATTGAATGCAACAAAGTATTTTCCTATAATTGTACAACTTTCTATAATAAACAACTCCACTCATACCACATTTTATATATACACAAAATTGGATTAAGTTTAAAGAAACAAGTTCCTCTGAAGTGATTCATGAGCAAGCATCTAGAGTCCTTAATAAATTGTTAGAGCTAAGAAATATCAATCTAATCCACTTCATGCACTGAAGAAGCTGCTGCTTCAGGCTTTATATGAAGTCTATACCCTGTCAGTCCGTGTGATTTAATGAACCTTTCATTTTTCAAAAAATTGCTGCTTGTTTTATTCTGGTCTGCAGGCCCGGAGGTGGAGTTTGATATGCGCAGGGGTCGAATGGACCCACACTGCCTTCCTACTGTGCGCGAGGAGGATGATGACGGCTTTATTGAAGACAACTACATCCCGGCCAGCGAGAGAGCCCGGGCTGAGAGAGCAGCCGAGGACATGGAGGAAGACACGGAAGAAGAGTTGGATGAGATTGAATTTAGCATCACTTAGAGTCTCTGGACACATGTAGTTTGTTGGTTGATCCAGAACCCTCCAAATATTCATTTTTACTCCAGTGTTTGTCTTTTCCGTGGGTTCTAATTAATGTGGATACATACTGTGTTTAATTGCATTAAAATGTATTATTATACCTACCTTTACAGATAACAGTTTCACCATGTTTTATAGTGTGTTATATCATGTAAAAGTGAAAATCAGCAAGAGAGAAGTACTGGCTATTTCGAAAGATTTGAAGAAGCAAATGCTTAGTCCTCAGAAGTAATTCTTCTAATTTCAGGTCAACACATCCAAAAAGATATTTAGCTTTGTACGTAACTTTTGTATGTAACAGGGTGGCATTCCATTTGTAATCAGTAGTCAGAATTTCCAAATTCCAAGTTGGTAAAATCACCTGGAGTGACCAATGAAGTCAGAGTTATAATATCAAAAGCTGACGTTTTCCAACTAACCTCGACCTCAAAATTCATTATGGCTGCCGTGCACGCAAAAAAGCTGGGATTTGCAGTAATGTACTCATTATACACACTTTTAACAGCTTACTTCTCTCTAAATCAGCAGCACATACAGTACTGCACATAATTTATTGTGAACTATTTGTATATCTCATTGCATTCAAACACAATGTTACAAGTTTGCATAGCCAATAGTACTTAGCCTGGCCTATTAAAGCCAATAACAAGCAAACCCCTCTGGTTTTCTGACTTTTACCTGGAAATTAAGTTGGATGTATCCAGATCCTAGTTCCAATGTCCAAAGCAAGTGAAATACATCATAATTGCTGCAAAATTCATTGGGATTCAAACATGTTTTTTTGTTTTTTTTTACTAAATCACTTTGCTTCATTTCTGCTACTGGAGAAAAAAACATGAAACCTCTGTGCACTAACCTCCAAACAACCAAGAATAATGTTTTTTTTATTTGTTTTTGTTGTTGTTTTGTTGTTGTTTGTTTTGCTATCGTTTCATTGGCTTAGCAACTCAGCACTTGTGGTTTCTGTTATAGACATAATCAAATTTGATTTAAAATATAATTTTTACAAATGTGCTAAAAGTTATTTATATTTTTTTATGTGATATGGAAAATATCCTTTGTTTAAGTGAAAAGGTACCAATGACTGTATTTCTGACGAATGCCAGAGCAATAATCAGTTAAATGTTTCAGAAATGCTCATATCAAACAAGAATCACCTAAATAAATGCAAGAAGCAGTTTTTATAATTCTTTTATTACATGTGAAAAATGTATCCAAGTTCACCCAATGTAAGAGTTTGTATAGGTAACTATCCCCTCAACCTAATAACTGCTTGTAGCAACAACAGGCATCAAACGTGTGCTATAACTGCCAATAAGTCTGTTACATCACGGTAGAGGAATTTTGACCTAGTCTTCTTTGCAGAATTGTTTTATCTGAGCCCTGTTAAAGGTCACACCAAAGCATCTTTGTCAGATTTAAGTCTAGACGTAAGATTGACCATTTTAAAACCTTCATTTTTTAAACCAGTCAGAGATGACTTGCTGGTGCGCTTTGGATCATTGTCTTAATGCACAATCCAAGTGCCCTTGAGTTTAAGGTCACCAACTGATGGTTCCTTCAGGACTTTTTGGTAAAGAGCAGAATTTATTTATTCCATTATTTACGAAAAGGGTAATAGATTTTAACAACTTTGTTTATTATCTGTTCTCGAATTGTTTTACATGGAGGCATAATATGTAGCCTATTGAGATCTTCTTGGCCTGCTTCATGTTATCAGAAGTGTTCTAAGTGATTTCTAAGTGAGTCTATAAGTCAGGCAGTAATCAGCCTGGGTGTGGCTGGTGAAATAAACATAAAAATGTGATTAATAATGTAATAATAATAATAATAATTATAACAATCACATGGGGCCAAGTTAGTTAGGATGTTTTTAGCTTCATAGTTTAAAAATTGTCATTTGATCACTGCATTTTGCCTAAACATGAGTAATCTTCGAGTGATATTAAAATTTGTTTGATGATCTGAAATACTGTGTGATAAAAAGTAGAAACCCTTGAAATCTTTTAAGGGAAAATACTTGTTCACATCACTGATAAACCAGATAAGTTGTTACACTGACCAAAAACCTAAAGCATGGGACTTAATGCATCAGATTTACATCATATTTTTATTTCTTACAGAAAAACCACACCCAACTGCCTTAACTTGTTGATCAAACCGATGAGGAAATGATCTTATCTTTATGTAAAGAGATGCAGAAATTTGAAACAAAAATCCCTCAAAGGTTTGTTTTCATAGAAGCAGTTATGAGCTATTCAATTCTAATATCTCACAGTGGCATCCAAATTTTCGGAGTACATCCAAAGGAAGATATCATTCATTGTAAAATTATATGTTTATATTGAATATTACAGTTTTAACAATGACAAGAGTAAAACAAATTAACAAAATAGCTTCGTTGAATAAAAACAATACAGTGCACATTTACATCTTTTATTTTCATGGTGGTACAGAACCATGACAAGAGTGGCAGGTTTGGAGATGACAAGAGATCATTGTCAAACAGATCAATATGTTTAAGGTTTAAAATGGTTTTTAAAGGTTTGGAAATATATAGTTTGGTGTGGAGGTGATTGTTTTGGTTGCATTTGAGGTGCCAAATACCAGGAATTTGACCTGGGTGCCAAGTATGGTAATAGTTTAAAGGTGCATCTTAATATAATGAATATACACCTAGTGTTTCTCATCTTTGTCCTGACAAAAATCCCATAGTGCCTCTATAGAATTGTTCTGAGTTCAGTGATACTATAGTCAAATAACGAGGTATAAGTACTTTTAACAGTCTATGCGAGCAGGTGCTAAGTAGCTTAGAACAAGGAATGCAACAGTTGTAGCCCATGTACTAAATAACTTGGGTTGTTACTTTTTAATTTGGAATACCAGTTTCAGGATAACAGCACAGAAATTAATATAAATTCAGTACCGCGTTAACTTAAGGACAACATAACAAAGTTTCTTCTAAGGATTCAGTGTATTATGAGTGACCAAAAAAGACAACATATGAATGCCTGACTGTGCTTATAGTTGGAGCTTTATGCTTAAATGTAACAAAGCCAAACATGGGAAACTGTGTGTGTAGTCTATGTTTATGAAGAGGAGCTGTGTTCATAGATTTAGGAGAATTCTTCTGGATTCTCCTTAAGATTCCTCCAGATCGGTGCACAGATCTGTAATTTTTGTTGTGGACCTGGTTAAAATAAAATCCTCCTTTGTTCAAATAAGTCTATGTCTTCCATAGGCTGGGACGGATCTACGGGGGGGCAAGCTGCCCCCTACTTCTATGTCCTTAAAATACTTGTAATTACTAATCACTTCTTTGTTAAAAAGCCTCTCATAGCCTTCAAGTTAAACATTAATTTACCTAAAATATATATTTGTAGATATAATCTGAGGTCCCTGAAAAACATAGTTGCGACCCTGCTTCAAACACTGTCTGCCTACCGCTCAGCAGCTGCACATGCTTGTGTGACAGGCACATTAACGAGGCAGTCTGTGTGAAGATGAGATTTACAAATAGATGTTTCATTGAATAATGTATCTGCTCAAGTCTACATGTGTGTTATGAAGTTAGATGGTCCAGGTTTTATAGATGTAGTCAATTTATGTTATAATTTTATGTTGTAATCCTACAACGCATAAACACAGTGAAAGCTGTATTAGATCATTCTGATTGTCCCTATATAATTTTAGATCAATGAACTTCAGTGAAGAGGTCCAGCGTTGCCACCCTGCCTAGACCTTTTGTGCCTCCTTTGCACCCGCATGTAAATTTTCTAGATCCGCCACTGCATAGGCATTTTGAAGGTGACCAAACCCCAGCACACAATATTAACTTTTGGATTTTTCGCTTCATCGAGCACCAATCCGAGTCATAACACTCATCTTGTCCTTCAAACTCCGCCACACTGGCATAAAAAATAGTAATTAAGCTTGGCACTGGGTCGAGCCCTGCAGCGTTTCTGATCCTGTGAGGCCACGCGGCTGATGAGAGCAGCCTGACAGGTTTGCGTGGAGCTGTCAGGCGAGGCTGCACCCGGAAGCCCGGCACGTCAAGTTCACACCAAAACCGGAACCAGGCCGTTCTTGGTTCTTAAATTAAAAACGTGAAAAGTCACACTGAAGTGTCACAGCTTTTTCATTAGAGAAAAAAATTGATAGACTTAACATTTAATAATAATAATAATAACACGGCCACAAGTAGGCTATTGCTATTGTTTTAACTGCAAATGTAGCAGTAGGATGCACATTTTCCGTGAGAAGAGATCAGTAACACGAACTGTAGTTTAAAACATACTTTATTATATTAAATCTACTTGTCATTTTTTCCTAGAGAAATATGTAAGCTAAGTCAGTCAGTGCGTACAAAATCATGCAGTGACCATTTTGTTAAATGATACATTTAAAAGAGATCATTTAGTTAGGAAAACCTGAGCCCATAAAAGGGTTAAAATATGAATGACGTGTAAATTCTTCCTTATTTTTATTTCCAGAGGAACACTAAATTCAAAAAATTAATACATTTCAGTTGTCTTAAAATTAAGTTTAATTAGGAAAACGAAGCTTCAAGATTACGATTCTTGGCCTTGCCTCTCTCACTATAAATGTTCATTTTCAGTCTTCAAGATATTGTTTTGCACTGTTTTAAAAGTTATCCCACAATTGTTTTCAAGTAATTTCACACTCTGTTATCCCATTAACTGCTTTGTCGTGTGGTTGTTATATATCTTTGCGTTTCAGTCCCAATCTGAGTTTCTCAACAAGGTAACCAGTTATGTGGCTTGTCAACAAATACAGAATCCACAACGTTTTTCAGCCTTTTCAGGGAAAATGTACAGAAAATCACAATATTTTTTAAGAGAGTAAAGCATTGGCTGAACTGATATTTCCGCGAAACTTCGCACTTAAACAGCAACATTAGACGCTGAACCAGACAAACAAAACTTACTTAGATACTCTGCAACACGGTGCTGAGGTCAAAATTAGTTGATGTTGTTGAAAGGAGATTGGTTGAGCTCATTTGACAGCCGGAAATGGTACTTCCGTAAACACAGTGAGTTTGACGCTCCGGAAAAGCAGCGCGGCAGCGAAACGCTTCAGTCGAGACTGAACAGAGCGCAGCTGAGAGGAGGGAGGAGGAGAATGATGGGAGCGACTTTTTCTCTCATTTATATGACACATATCCTGCTGTAGACCCAGAAATCATCCAGCTTGGTTCTTATTTTCGAGGTTTTTCTTTCCACCAAGATGTCCGCCTCAGCGATATTCATCCTTGACCTGAAGGGAAAGGTAAGTTTTTGGCGACTTGTTTGGTGGGGAAGTTGACATTAACAGCGCAGCACCTGCAATACGAGAAGGACTATTTTGACTAAAGAAACCGTTTCTGCTGAAGTATATGTTTATTTTCCCATGTGTTTGTTTTTGTGTTTAGAAATTCGCTGAACAGTTGTATTTGAGGATAGGAAGTTGATGAATTAAACCTAAACGAGCTGTAACTTGGGTATGAAACAGGCAGGAAGAGAAAGCCAACTCGCCAAACTCGTTTGTCGATGCTGAGTGTACACCGAGGGCTTGTTCTTGTGCAACGATGCAGCCCTTATTGTATGTGATGTGTCCTGTTTTAAAGATTAGAAATTCTCCCTTTGAGCTATTATTTGTGCATTGTAATAGGTCCTTTTAAAGTGTTTTAACATAGATGCAAAATAAAACCCTACACAATTATAGTCTCCACACATCATTTAATAATTTGAAAATTAAAAGCAGAATCTAGTATTTTTTTATTTGAATTTAGGAATTTGATCGGTTCTGTTTTCTTTTGTGTTGCTTGTCAAATGTGTGTCTCCAAAATTACTATTTAATGGCTGGTTGGATGTTTCCATAGGCTTCATGGATCTTTTGCTTGTTAATAGTTTCAACAATGTGTGGCTCTTTTTGTGTAGTGTCTGTTTTTATGTCTGACTTGAGAAATGTTGTGGGTGTGGACAGTGAACACGTTGGTGAGCTCCACCCTAATGTAGCCTGACCAGTAAGCTTGTAGTCCCCCATGTCTCCAATGACTCTGATACACCTGTTACAGGTTGTTTATAATAATTTGCTATAATGCTGGGATCGCATTCGACTGTGATGAAGACGCAGATGATGTTGAACATTGTATGCCCAACTCCAGTCCTTCAGTCCTGAAGGTTTTAGATTAGTCCCTTTCAAATGGCTTATTACCTAGCCTACCTGGACCTGTGCAGAACTTGAGGACATGCTGAAGGTAATTAACCCATTTCATTCAGGCATGTTGGAACAAGAATCAATCTAAAAGTTACCAGAGTGGCTTTTTGAGGACTGAATTTGGAGACCACTTATTTACATTAAGTCTGCGCAATAAAAGTGAAAATTGATCAGATAGCTCCAGCTCTATTCCATATGTTCTACATTTTGGACTCAGTCCTTAAGTACGCCAAAAGGTTTAACAGAACTTTAATCTGATCTTTCTTTTTGATAATAATGTTTGATTCAAGGTTATTTTTCTGGTTATTAATTCTTTAATCAACAAAATGCAGAGTAATTATACATAATTCATAGCTATGAACCAATGGGGACGATATTTTTTAGTCAAAGATTAGCGCCAAATAGTCAGCGGATAAATAAAACAACGGGTCAGATCATGAGCTGAAATAAAAAAAAGAAGCTTGTTTCAAAGAAACTCAGTTAGAAGAGATCTTCTGTTACTTGTGTTTGTCTCTCAGCACCAACAAGGATACCAAGTCTGTGTTGATTTCCTAATGAAACTGTATATTTTTTTCTTCTCTTCTTGAATATTATAAACCGTACATCTCTGAGTGGAAGGCGGTTGTTTAAGCATTGGTGAAAATAGTAGGAATAGGGATGTGTGTTTGTCCGTGAGGTCCAAGAGGCTTTTCCACATTGAGAGAGGTATGTCAGGCCCTTAGGTCTTGCATTGATTTTTGTCTGTTGCTGTTCATTTTGGTAGATAGAGTAGATATTTTGTTCATAATAAATGTAGTTCTTGATTTTTATTACCAGCTCTTGTCGTTTTCAATTTCAGTTAAAGTGCCAAGTCCTGAATTGATTTTAATATACTAAAATCTCCTTATGCTTTCCTTTTGTGTAATCTACATAGTCCCCAACAAAACCAAAGTTTTCACTCACACATATTTAGTTTGAAAAGTTATAAGATGGATCATTTTATCATTTTATTTGTATTATGTAGTTTTAGCTTCAATACATATCTTAGACTTGGATTTTTTATTTCCTTTTAATATTAGCTAACATTTCATTTTCTTGTATTTATCAGAATCAGAATCAGCTTTATTGCTAAGTTCGTACATACAAATAAGGAATTTGACTCCGGTACACTTTGCAAACTGGTTTTGTTGTTTGCATTACAGAATATACATATATACAGTATACAAATATACACATATATAAATGAAAATAAAAAGGTGCATTTGCAACATCTGTATGCTGTTGTTTTGTACTCTATTGAATGTTCAACTTTGAGTGTACAATAAACTCACTTTTATTTGTGGCTTCTTTTCCTTCATTTTATGTGGATTAATTTATCTAATACTCAAACACCAAAACTGACTACAGTCATTTTTAAAAAGACTAAAAAGAAACTAGGCATGGGCTGGTTACCTATATCTTCCCATTTTTAAAAAGTTACTTTCTCGAAACCACTAAAATCTTACCTTACTTGCCTTAGTTTGGGTTGGAGCTGAGATGATGACTATGACTTGCGATAAGAAAAATAAATTGCTATATTCAGTATTAATGTATTTCTTCTGTAAACATAGATGCCAGATTGTGTGGCAGTCAGATAGTGGAAAATAATTAAACACATAATTTAGGTTCCAACATAATTTTACAAATGCTCTGCAGGCGTGTCAAACTCTCTGTTTCAACACACCTGAAGCAAATCAGAACTTAAATGCATACTGAGGATGTATTTAAACCATTTGATTCAGGTGTGTTGGGCAAGGGCGACATCTAAAAGTTGCAGGATAGTAGCTCTTCAGGACGGAAGTTTTACACCTATGCTCTGGAGCAAACACAGTGCCGCCCCTCCCCTGCCTGTTGCTGCTAACTGCCTGTCAACTGACTGAAAGAAAATCACAACATGTTTTCCTTGCTTACAAGAAAAACAAATTGTCTGAATGTTTTAGTGATATTTTTTGTCTGGGTTACCCTGGTTAATGAGATTTTTTTCTAGTGGTCTTTCCTGGTTAAATAAAGTAAAAACAATTAAAAGTAACCTGTAGGATGCTGACACATCTGACACATTGACAGACTTCACAATTGATCCAAAACCTAAGTGTCAATTTGACTGACTATTAAACATTCCTGGAGTCACTAGAAGGGCAAGAAAAGGAATTGCTGAATTGCCTTTTCTGCTTGACAACAATACCCATCAGGGAGAAGTATCCATCCTTCATAGCCTTGGTGCCTGATTGTACAGATTAAAGGTTTTCTCTTTCTCCCTCTTGCAATCTACTTATCTCTGCCCTCAGGCTACATAGCAATGCTTCACCTTCCATCCTCACTGTGTGCCTCTAGCAATGTCCTGATCAGACAAGTTCCTCGGTTACACTACTAGTAGACAAAATATGCATTTTAGTTGTAATAAAAGTGTATAATTTGAATACAGGGGTGGGTTAAGATATTGGAAGTGATGCCATTTATTTAAAACCAATCAAAAAATCTGAATTTACATAGTCTTGCAGAGCAAACCAAAGACAAGTGGTGCACAAACAGGCCATTTTAGTTTTCACAGACATTCTTTAAAACACACAATAATGCAGGATGCCAATTTTCACATCTGTCCTTTATCTCTCCACTATCAGGCTGGCCCCCTTTCCATCATACCTCCTGGGCACCAGCTTGCACATGGATGACTTCTGGGACCCACTGATGTACCAAAATGTCAAGCTATTAAAATCAGCATGGCATCATTTGTTCCTAGAGTTTTTCAATAGAATTTTTAATTAGGCAGTTTACTTGAGCTGTAGTTTAGGGTCATCGTAAGAGATGACGTCTTTAGCAGAAAAATTTGCTCACAAAGTAAGTTTAACATAATTAAAGGAACCATCTAACTTGCATTCATATTTATTTTAGCTTAGTGTAACTTTAAGATTAATGGCATCTTCATCTTTGACTTTCCATCTTTGTTGTTCAGTGGATCTCTGTTTTGTTTAATGAAATAGTTTTAAACCAAGTACAGCAAATTGTGAAAAACTAAACTGCAAGTATGTACATGTAATGTTTTCTAAAAGTAAACCGGATCACAAATAGACCACCAATCAGTAAGAAGTTTGAGATATGCTTATTTTTCTGTATCATTTGGACAGGTTATCAGTATTCAGTATGATAACTTTGCAATAGTTAACCGTTTAATTTGATTGCCACAATGGCAGCATGTCAGTTGATTAATTCCTTTTGTTACACCTTAAATTGCACTGGATCCATAAGTCATTATTTTACATTTAATTTTTTACCAACCTCCATCTGGCCAGAGTTGTTCTTTTACAACTGCATGATTTATTTATAATAACTACTAAACACTGATAAACACACTTACTATTCATTTATTATCATCAGGTAAACTCATATCAGATAACTACAGAACATGTTTTTAGTTAAAATTGTATTTATTACAATAAAAAAAGCTGATAATCAGTCCAGAATGACAGGGAATTGATGTATTGACTGTCCAATCATAAGCAAATATTTATATAAAGTAGAAGATGTGTAGACACAATGATGAAGAGGATCATTAGGGAAACTGCATCCAAACCTGGGACTGTTGTCTCTTCTCTTGCAGAGCAGTCAGCATAAAACTATGAAAAAAAAGAAAATATATATATATTGAGGAGTACTCCACTAAGTTAGGTTTACATTAAAATACAATCTTAGATTTACATTATAATGTTTCTTATGTGTATTTTATATGTACATGGAAAATTTAAAGTACTCTGATCATCAGCACTGCATTACAACATTTTTCTTACAGAACTGTGGTGAAACAGTTTATAATTGATGCCAACAGTAAATTAAAATGTCACAAATTTCTAGCGAAAATTATTCCGTTTTATTTTCTGGTACTTGAGGTTATTCACCACATACCTGTTAAATGCTTTATATTAACTTTCAGCCGCAACAAACAGATAACAGGTTGAGGGAAATTCCAGGATGCCTGGCCGAGATCAGGCAGCAGTTAGCGGGGAAGTCCTGGTCCAACCACCCAGTTTGCTTAGCTTAGCTAATAGCAGCCAGACCAGCCTGTGATAAGAGCTCCTCTGCCTTAAAAAACTGCGAAAAAAACATTTAAATGTTGGCTGATTCTGGATGAACTGACTTCATAGATGAAGTTTTGAGGTCTACTTTCTCGCTTAAAAACATCTTAAAACTACTTTTTGTGACAAATTAATTAGTATAGTATAGTATAGTAACCTCTGCCATTTCTAAAGCTGCTGGTACCATGTCTCGCTGCACACAGCTCCGCCCCTTTGACAAAGCCTAGGGAAAGCTGAAAAGACCATCTCCAGAATAGGCCCATTTACCCATGAAAGTAAAACCCCGGGAAAGTGAAAATACCCAGGTAAATTTATATTGAAACACGATCTGGGCTTTACAAAGCCTGAGGCTCTCAAAAGCCTGGGGCTTTCTACAGCCAATGGAAAAGGGGCTATTCAGACATTGTTATGGAGATTGTCAAAAACACAGCACAGCAGTCTCTTGCGTATAGGTGTGCAAACCCATCCAATTATCCTTGGCACAAACATTACTACAAAAAAATCAAAGGAGTAAATCTTTAATGCAGGTCAGGTTTAGGCCATGCCAGGCTAATGGCTCTGTCGCCCAACTCTGTCTCAGGCACGCCACATTCTGTGCCTCCTTACCTGGTTGGCTAAGTCAGCTGGCTGCCCTCTCAGCAGTTGGTTGTGCAACCCTTTTTTAAAAAAAACATATATTATTAAGGGTTGCAGTTTTCTGGCCAATCACTGATCTTTAAAAAGCCTGACCTGTCGATTCCGATATTGGCAGATACTGATTTTCTTTATAACTGACATTGTCTGGTGTCATAAGGTCACAACACACCTTCAGTGTTTCAATCTTATGCTGTGAATCACGCACATGCAGACATGACCTGGTGGGCGGGTCTGTCAGTAAGCCCTTTCTCACGGCAGAGCAAAAGGGGACAGTGGGTGATTTTCAGACTTTTGCAGAGGTAAATCGGTGGATAAGATTAGTTTCACATGTAAGTATCGGCCAGTCACAGATCACCCAAAATTAAGGAACAGCTCTATATATTATCTTTACTCTATCAAAGGTTATAAACTTATTTTATCAGGACAAAGACTGGTCGCTCCAAACTTGTGTGTGTTGCCATTTTCCTAAAACGGTGGCGCACAAGTTCACTTTAAAGGGAAGTGACTTTTAGGTCACAGTGACCTTCTTGCCAGCCTGTACATATATTAAATATTTCCTATTTAAAATTACCAAATGCTGTAATATGGGGAATGTTACCAACTTTATGTGGTAATTTGTTTGCACTTTTAAAAAAAGAGAAGGTTTGAAGAGGCAGTGTTGATCACAATACTTAAAAAGTACGGCTAAAAGTATTAAAATTTGTATCCAGACAACAATGATGGTAGTTTGCATGTTAACATACTCCCAGGTTCTAGACAATGGAGCTATCAGTGAGTGTACTTTCAGCTGGAACCTCAGATCGGGATGAAAAGGAGGCTTTGTGATCATTCGTGATGTTAAATGGTTTCATTGACCAGAGAATTCCGTGGTAGCACTTTTGCGGTTCTTTGTGTTCCTGTATGCTATTCACAAGTTTCACAAGAAAGCTACATTTTCTGTCAACAGCTCAATTGCTTCTCTTGCTATAATCAGACTGATATTGGAGTGACTTGGTGAGATTTATTCTAATGCCCCAAAGTGTTGATGGGTGATACGAACTGACATTAGCTTTGCTGAAACCTTGTTTCTTGTACAGTTTACCTTTGGGTCAAACACTCCAGTGAGGGTTTTCTGCCCCCTATTTGCCTTTGAGGTCAGCAGTGAGTTGATTGTATTGATTTCATATACTGGGCACAGTCACCCATTGTGTGTGTATCCCAGAACTAGATTCTCTTTAAATGCTATTGTTTTGCTGTTTTCTTTTATTTTTAGGGCTATCAGTAGTTTTGATTGAACAACAAACATAATTTCATAAAATTCAGTTTTGAGGACAGCTTAGATTTTTTTTCTTTTAGTTTTTTTGGAGAATGTAGCCGTGTTATAAACTAAACTATATGAATATATTGTTGTAATATTTAATTATTTTCTCACAATATAATTTCTGGTTGAAGCAAGAGTATAGCAGGTTTATCTTTTGTGATTTAAGCATTTTGTGTTAAATCATTAAATAATTCTTAAATAAGAAAAATGCATTAGATGTAACATTGGTCTCCTAATATTAGCATACTCCCAAATGGGGTGTCATAGTAGGTAAATGAAAGCTCCACCAGTATAATACCAGTAAACAGGTAGTGTAGTAGCTCAATTTGGGGCAAAAAATCCATGCTGGATTTTCATGAGACCTGGAATATTAACTACTTTGGCTTTGGGGCATGCATTATGCTCTCTGTTTGTGCAGTGTTTTGTTTGATGTGCTCTACCTTTGCTGATTACGCAACACTGCATGATGGTTTCCATTTTAACATAACACACATGAACAGACACGACAGTGACCTCTTGCTCATCTTAAAGTTACATTTGGGGTGTTTTGTATTTTCTATATTACAGCAGGTTATGTTGTTGCTGGCACAGTTAACATTATGTTACTTTCGTATTCAGTCAACTATGAAATCAGACGACTAATACAAGAACATGCAGTTGTTTGGTAAATGACGGTTATGTACTCATTGATTAACGGTGGAGAAATGAGTTATAATGAAAAACTGTCAAAGCTCATTATTAAACCTTGATAGACTTATATGCATTATTAATACATTTCCCTATTTTTAAAAACATGAATTAACTTGACTATGTAACATGGGACCTATAATTATATTATGTAGTGTGATTTTATTAATTTTTTAACCCATTGCAAAGCTTTTAAACCACTCTGAAGTGCATCTATCGACTCCTTTTTTCAATCTTTCTTTTCAGGGATTTAGTCTTCAGTCTCTCAATAACTGATGAAAAAACAGCATTTTGTTGCCCTATTTTTGAAGCTGTTTTTCGTTGCAAGAAAAACATTTTACCATTGCAACTTTTGATTAGATTAAGTGCAAGGACTAATAATGATAAAATGTGTAATTACATCAGATGCCATTGACTTTAGTTGGGTCCACCTGTGGCTTGTTAATTCCTTAATGTATAAAATAGAAACTTTACTCAAACTTTGTGGTACAATCATCAGCCACAGCAATGACTGCTAGGGATTGAGCCTGTTGCTTAAAATACTTTAAAGAATGAGTTTTGAAGGTCATGTTTTTCCATTAGTTTTGTTTCAGAACTACAAAGTGAATCTTCACACACTTTTTTGTGAAACTATTCAGTATTGCAGCTTTTTTTGCTACAAGAATCTCATTCTCTTTATCCACTGACCTTTGAACTGCTCACTTTGTGGTTTCCATCATTCTTTACAGTACCTGAGCATCGGCCTGTCCACTTCCTCAGATTACTCTGCTGGAATTTCATTTTTATATCTTATTTCCTCCTTCCTTTTGTTGTATCTGTCCATGTGTGACCCCTGCGCAACAGAAGCCTCTATTAAAGACAGTGTGTGGATGTGTGTGTTTGTGTGTGGGTGTCTATGAGTGTTCTAGCATTTGTTACATTGTAAGGCCCATTTTTACAACAAATTGTATGTTGTGAGCACCTACTGCTTCTTATGGGGCCCAAAGCCTGGGTCCCATAAGGAACAGTGCTGTTTTTTGGGTTAGGGGTTAGGTTAGGAACTACAGTGTGAAATGGGATCAGCGTTGGGCCAATTAATGGAAAATCCAAAGTCATTGTAGTGATAGAAAATATGTTTTTGTGTGTGTGTGTATGTATGTGTGTTGAAGAGTTCTAGGAACTATTTCTTAACATCTTTCCGCAGTCTACAAAAGGTTGTTATTTATTATGATGTGTTGAACGAACATTTTCCACTTTCTCTGAGGCTGGTTAAGTTAATGTTTTTAAATCTGTAGACTGCAGTGTAGATTGGTAACAATATCTCTAAATATGACTAAAGTACTGTGGGTCGGACTAAACCTTTGCTTTGATTTATAAAGCAAATAACTTAAAGGTAAGTGGATATTGTTGATTCTATTTCTTCAGTTGTTGATCTTGAGGGGAAAGATCCAACACCCCTAGTGAGAATTGTAAATAAGATTCTCATATTACACATCACACCTTGAGTATGCTGGGTTGTTGCATGCTTGAACTTTTGCCCTCTATTTTCCCTTAGAAATTGCCACAGCGTAGTTTCCTAGAATTATGACCCCGATCATCTTGTGAACTTTGCTGGAGTCTGGTCTGATTCTTCTTTTAAGGACGTCATTCATCTTTCATGTTGAGGTATCCATCAGTCCATTAAAGCTGCTAGGAAATGTTCAGGCGTAAAACGCTGTTTGCACATTTCCTTGAGAGAGAAACTGGGAGAGAATTTTTTTCTTTTCTTTTTTTTTGTTTAAATGTCAGCCAAAGGTTCCTGAAGCATCTTTAGACTTGAGTGCAGGTTTAGTATCTCAGCCAAACCTATGAATCTTTAATGAATGAATGGCTGCTCTATGATATTTCCTCTCCCTCTCTCATCTTGTGTTATCTTTCTAGGTTTTGATTTGCCGTAACTACATGGGGAACATGGACATGAATGAAATTGACCACTTCATGCCCATGCTGATGAAGAGGGAGGAGGATGCTGAGATGGCACCACTGGTCAGCCATGGCTCATCACACTTCCTTTGGATCAAACACAGCAACCTTTACTGTATCCAATACAAGTTTACTTCTGAGTGCTGTTTTGTCTAATATGAGCTTTCTCTGTGGATATCTCAATTCACCAATGTGTGTTGTTTCTCATCTCTCCCCTCTCCCTGCCAGTCATTTTTATTTATGATGTGGGTATAATTTTATCTTCCCAGAACAGATCCACAGGAGGTTGTGTGCTCAGTGTCGGTTTTTGCACATCGCAAATCAGAGTGAGCAGTGTGCTATTTACTGCACGGAATATCCTCCCCTTTTCTACTGTGAGATTATACAGTCAGCCTTCGTAGCACATTATTAATTCAGCATCATATTGCAGTTGGGAGTAGCTGCTATTCCCAGTGCATTGAATAACATCTTAGCTGTTCTTCATCCCTGGGTTTTGTTTTTAATTGCTTTTGAAACTGATTCATTCTGGTAACCTTAGATAATGTTGCATGTGCTTTTTAACTTCTGTGCTTATGTGCAGGTTGAAAGTCTGCAAGTTTATTTGTTGTTTTTGTTCCAGATAATTTTGGCAGGTGCAAATTGTAGATATAAAGTGTTTTTCTTAACAGTCCCTCCTTTAGTGGTAGCAATGACAAAGAAGAATGCTAACGCTGCTCTTGTGTACTCCTTTCTTTATAGAATAATTCAGGTGAGTCGTACTTTAACCTTTGCTTTGATAGTAAAGTTCTTTAGTACTGTGCAATCTGCAGGCTTTAGGGAGTTGCTTCTGTGCTTGGTGGCTCGTCCACCCTTGACAACCGTCTTGACTTTTAACCAGACAACTTCTGCCTCTACTACTGTGCCAACATCCAAAAATGAATATGAACATGTGCATATACACAGCCATATTTACTTATTGTTAATGTTAACTCTTTTTCTCCTTGTTGTCTGAAAGCCTTACAGTTAATCTTGCTTTTAAATTAATAATTTCAATTATGCAACAGGGATAATATCCTTTGTTCTCCCACTGTTATGGAATAAATCTGCCCCGGGATTTTAATGTTACCTGACCCACCACTGTTTATCTGAGCTGTTGAGACAAGACTTATCAAAAAACAAATTATATCTTTTCTTTTTGAAGGTATTTAAAGAGTATTTTAAGGAGCTGGAGGAGGAAAGTATTCGTGACAACTTTGTGACAGTGTATGAACTGATGGACGAAGTGATGGACTTTGGATTCCCCCAGACAACTGAGAGCAAGATCCTACAAGAGTAAGAAAAGTGACACACAACCTGTGACACCATACAGTACTAAGGATTGACCTGTGTGTTTATTCTTTATACCTAGGTGACATTTTGAATACAACAGCAAACTCAAGGCATTTTAGATGCCTTTTAGATGTCAATTCTACAGTATGCAAGACAAAGCTTGTGCATAAAAGCATTTTTTTTTTACAAATACAAAAAAAAGTTGACAGAGGCAGTTAAAAAATGTATACTTGCATATCAACGCTTGCCATAGACGGCAAAAAACATAGAATACCTAGAATGGGCCAACCAAATATAAAGTCTATGCAAAAGAGGTGGAACTGAGCACTGACACTTCTCATACAATGGAGAGATATCTGGATAAGTGAAATGTAGTTTATCCTTACAGTGGTGGATAGTGGCCTATGGATATTCTTGTACTGGATTAGATTGATTTAAGATTACTGTAGAAAAGTTAATTATTTCATTACCTGACAGGTCAGCTAACAATCTGGAATGAGGAACAAATATTGTTTTAACTCAACTAAGTTGTTTAGATGTAAAACTTATAGAGACACTTTGTGGATGGTATTTATTTCAGTCACCTTCCGGGAGTGAATTGAGTTTAAAACGAATAAAAATTTGAGCAATTAAACTTACATGCCAGGCATGTCCGGCCAGATATTGGCACCATGTGTGTGTTTATGCTAGCTGTCTGAAAGGTTTGTTTAGATCTTCCAGGTGAAAAATAAAGGAACGTTAAGGATCACTCCACTGGGCTTTCACTGACTCCTTTGGTTGGGTTATGATATCACTAACTTGGCATTGTATTTACTGAGCAAAACTTAAATCTCAAAAATGAACACACCTCTGTTCAAGTGCCATATTTTTTAAAGTATTTAAATGAATTATTATTTTTACCTTTTAATTGAGTGATTGATTGATAAATACTTTTTTAATCCTCAAGGGGGAAATTCTCATACCCAGTTGCAGCACACAGAAATGCATCCACAGACATAAATAAAGAGAGCCAGTGTAAATTCGAGTGATGCATCAGTTAATTGGACAGAGAACAGAATTGGCCAATTTCCCTTCATAAGCTCTGATCAGTGATCAACAGGTGAAATGTTAAAAAATATCATGTATCATGTTTTTTTTTTTTTACTCTATAATACATTTGTCAAAAAACATGTGGCACATTTTTTTTCTTTTATATTTCAGTCATTATAATAATCAGTCAATTTGAATCTGTCAAAACTGAAATCAGCAGGTCAGACCCTCTAGTGCATTTTGACTATCTGGGTTCTGGTGTGGTGAACCTCCAACATCTGTAGTGCTGCATTGATTTTTTTTTTTATTGATTGGTTCTTCTTTCTCTCAGTTTAATTTGGCATTCAAAGTGGTTCTGCGATTAAAATATCCTGAACCAATATATGTTTTTGTTGATGTTGGAATATTTCACTTGTTTGGTATGAGAAAGACAAGAGCACTGCAGAATCATTTTGTATAGAAATTATGATAGTATTGCAGTGTCCTGTATTGGTTCGTGATTAAGATAATGCACTATTGCATCCTGGAAACAAATTTTCAGAGCAGCCCAAATTCACAGCAGGAAAAACAAAGTGCAAGGGTGACTGACTGACTCAGTTCAACATAATTAACAGTTTCTATAACAAGTTTTTGGCAATCATATCTAACAAAGGTTTACAGGCAAATGATTTGCTTTAATTCAAACATTAGGCTGATATGTAAGGACGATTAAATTTTGAAAGCCCCTAAAAGCAAAAACTGTAATTTTTAATCAAATTGTGTACATATGTTCAATTGATGCTTGTATTTTCCATCAGGAGGAAAGAGACTTTCAGATAACCGTTTTCTGTGTTATGCCAATAAGCAGCAGAGAGGGAAGTAGAACACATAATGAGTTGGTTTTGAGAGCTATTGGCCCTTATTTTTTATTTAACACTTAAAAACTGTACTTAAAATAAAATGCAAAACTTAACCAGTGAGTAAGGCGACGGAAGCTTGCACATTGTTCCTGTTTTGTGTTTTAGATGAACAAAAGGTTGATTTGTCCTTAACTAATCTACTCCCTCCTCAGAGAGGCATTTGTCTCCAGGATAAGACCACACTTATGTTCTGTAACTTACCATAACTCTCTGACATGGCCTCAGTGTGTACGTTATCCTCTTTGATTTTAGTTAAGTGCACATTTGTATAAATAGAGTTTGTATGCAGCTTGATTTTTACTCTCTTTGCCCTTAAACCTGGTTTTGGATAAATGTGCGAATATGTGTACAGTCAGTGTGTTGTTTGCTGATTAATACCAGGCTCCGATTGGCACTTAAACACAATGAACATACTTAAGACTCTTAGAAGGAAAAACTGTACTCCACTACGATCCAAGGATACACAAACACTTTCTCATCACTGCAGACAGTAGACACTGGAACACTGACTGTGTCTGTCTCTGGGAGTCACTCCAGTTCTTTAACCTTTTTATGACCCAACGGCAATGAGAACGCTTACAAAATTACACTGCAGTGTAAATGCCTTGTTGTTTGTGAGGGTAGGAAAAAAATACCATATTTTACATAGGGGGTTATGTTCAGGGTGATTTGTGCAATGTCAGTTTCCAACCCCACATAGTGTCTTGCATGTTAGCCAAAAGGTTCAGTTTTAGTCTCGCTGGACCAGA
This sequence comes from Crenichthys baileyi, assembly GCA_036173005.1. Taxonomy (NCBI): domain Eukaryota; kingdom Metazoa; phylum Chordata; class Actinopteri; order Cyprinodontiformes; family Goodeidae; genus Crenichthys; species Crenichthys baileyi. Next base: position 1,212,849 of record JAHHUM010000872.1, read on the forward strand.
GCACCTTCTTCCACATGTTCGCTGTGTCCCCTGCATGGTCTTTGACAAAATGTAAACAGAACATCTTATAACTTTTTCTGAACAATGCTTTTTTTTGTCATTCTTTCACAAAGAACAGATCAACAGATTCCCCCACCTGAGCTGTTGATCTCTACAGTTTCCCCAGTTAAAATGTGCCTTTAGTCTTCTTCTCTTATTCTTATTCTTCTCTTGACTAGCCAGTCAGTTTAAGTGGCCATGCCTTGGAAGGTTTTCTAGATGCACCAAACTCTTTACATTTTCGAATGACAGAGCTTTGAGTTGTTCATATAGGGGGCTGAATAGATATGCATGCAACATTTGTCATGTATAGTCTATTACATAAAATTTCCAGCAAAATGCATTTTGTAAGACACTGCGTGTTAGAAATATACACTGCTCAAAAAATTAAAGGGAACACTCAAATAACACATCCTAGATCTGAATGAATGAAATATTCTCATTGAATAATTTGTTCTGTACAAAGTTGAATGTGCTGACAACAAAATCACACAAAAATCATCGATGGAAATCAAATTTATTAACCAATGGAGGCCTGGATTTGGAGTCACACACAAAATTAAAGTGGAAAAACACACTACAGGCTGATCCAACTTTGATGTAATGTCCTTAAAACAAGTCAAAATGAGGCTCAGTATTGTGTGTGGCCTCCATGTGCCTGTATGACCTCCCTACAACGCCTGGGCATGCTCCTGATAAGACGGCGGATGGTCTCTTGAGGGATCTCCTCCCAGACCTGGACTAAAGAATCCGCCAACTCCTGGACAGTCTGTGGTGCAACGTGACGTTGGTGGATGGAGCGAGACATGATGTCCCAGATGTGCTCAATCGGATTCAGGTCTGGGGAACGGGCGGGCCAGTCCATAGCTTCAATGTCTTCATCTTGCAGGAACTGCTGACACACTCCAGCCACATGAGGTCTAGCATTGTCCTGCAGTGTCCGTGCGGCCCTCCAAAGAAATGCCCCCCCACACCATTACTGACCCACTGCCAAACCGGTCATGCTGAAGGATGTTGCAGGCAGCAGATCGCTCTCCATGGTGTCTCCAGACTCTGTCACGTCTGTCACATGTGCTGAGTGTGAACCTGCTTTAATCTGTGAAGAGCACAGGGCACCAGTGGCGAATTTGCCAATCCTGGTATTCTCTGGCAAATGCCAAGAGTCCTGCACGGTGTTGGGCTGTGAGTACCACCCCCATTTGTGGATGTCAGGCCCTCATACTATCCTAATGGAGTCAGTTTCTAACCGTTTGTGCAGACACATGCACATTTGTGGCCTGCTGGAGGTCATTTTGCAGGGCTCTGGCAGTGCTCCTCCTGTTCCTCCTTGCACAAAGGCGGAGGTAGCGGTCCTGCTGCTGGGTTGTTGCCCTCCTACGACCTCCTCCACGTCTCCTGGTGTACTGGCCTTTCTCCTGGTAGCGTCTCCAGGCTCTGGACAATACGCTGACAGACACAGCTCGCATTGATGTGCCATCCTGGATGAGCTGCACTTCCTGAGCCACTTGTGTGGGTTGTAGAGTCCGTCTCATGCTACGAAGAGTGTGAAAGCACCACCAACATTCAAAAGTGACCAAAATATCAGCCAGAAAGCATAGGTACTGAGAAGTGGTCTGTGGTCCCCCCCTCCAGAACCACTCCTTTATTGAGTGTGTCTTGCTAATCGCCAAAGATTTCCCCTGTTGTCTATTCCATTTGTACAACAGCATGTGAAATTGATTGTCAATCAGTGTTGCTTCCTAAGTGGACAGTTTGATTTCACAGAAGTTTGATTTACTTGGAGTTATATTGTGTTGTTTAAGTGTTCCCTTTATTTTTTTTGAGCAGTGTAGTTTCAGTGCCGTAACAGTAAATCCCAGGTCATATCAGGCCCCTTTTACCTTGTAATGTCAAATATCTGCATTATTACAATACAACATTGACATTATTTGCATGTTTCTCTTATTGTTATGCTAATCTGTCATTTTACTGCCAGTCTTTTCTCTAGCAGACCTTCTTGCTTATCAAAAGGCATTTAAGACCCATTGGGTGTAAGGAATTGGGACAGAAATCAAGGGAAAATCTCCTGCCTTAATCTGTCAGTCAATTCTTAAGCCTGCTTGTTTGTTTGTTTTGTCATTTTTACTGTTGACATATAAAAAGAAGTGCATGTTTGAAGGGAAGACAAGACCGTTAGCATTTGTATTTCCTCTTTAATCAGCAGAATTTGTTTACTTCCATAGTTCATGAAACTAATAGCATGCTAAAATGGTTTGTCAGTTTAGAACAGCTGCAGTTGATAATTTTATTACAGCTTTAGTTCAAAAGACAGCTAAGAGCAATCATAAAAATTTGCTTTTCAGTTTGGCTTCATGTGTCTTTTCAGTTGGTTGCAGTTTATTGTTCAGCCTGTCCGGCTGCAGCTTTATTGTTTTGTTATGCTCAAAATGTTCAGAGAGGTATTGTGTAGACGAAAGGCACAGCCAAACAGATGTTTCCTTCAGACGTTAGTGGAAATCAAAACAGAGCTTTAAAAGAAAACTGCACTGAAACTTTAACTTCTTACATAAACAGAAATGAAACTCACGAAGAGCCTTTCCTCTGTCCTGTACTGCTCAGCACAGGATATTTATTGTCACTCTGGGATGAATACTTATAAGGTTGAAGAAATTCTGCAATAATGCTACTTATTTAATCTAATTACTTTTTTAATTTTAATCAATTTATAGTGAAAGCACCATGCTTCATTTAGTCTTGACCTTAAAAGTCATCATGAACAAGCTTGTTCCCTATTTATATTAACTTAATATCTTATTTGGCATTTGCCATAATCATAATTTTAACTTTGTCTCCATATTTATCAGTTATATGATGTGATTCTTCAGAGAAGTCACAAGAATAACTTCTCAGTCAATAAGGGAAAAGTAGGTAATTTCATTGAAATATAAAACATGGCAAATTACATCTATGGTGCCTTCACAATTATTTACACCGCTGATAAAGACGTGCCTTAAATTAAATGTTTCCTTTTGTAGTAAGGAAAAGAAATGTATAAATCTTATTTACCACCGTTCCCCCTGCACCATTTTGCATTATTGGTGCATACCGAGATTGCAATCTATGACCACATCTTTTGACACAATCACTCTAGTTGTGGGTTCTTTCTTGTTCAATGTTCTCTTCAGCTCAGCACAAAGCTTTACTATGGGGTTTAAGTCTGGGCACTGGAGTCGCCATAGAAGATTGACCTTTTGTTTCTTAGCTATTTATATGTGCTGATTTGGCCATATGTCTTTGATCCTGGTCCTGCTGCAACTAGTGTATTACAATTAAATGTAGGATTTTTCAGAATTTTTCTATGTTTGATTAAATAAAATATACATTTTTATTTTAAGGCTTTTTACATATCTTTACAAGGACTGGCAATAAATGTGTCCAGCCCCATATAGTTTCATTCTAAACATACAGGGGTTGGACAATGAAACTGAAACACCTGGTTTTAGACCACAATAATTTATTAGTATGGTGTAGGGCCTCCTTTTGCGGCCAATACAGCGTCAATTCGTCTTGGGAATGACATATACAAGTCCTGCACAGTGGTCAGAGGGATTTTAAGCCATTCTTCTTGCAGGATAGTGGCCAGGTCACTACGTGATACTGGTGGAGGAAAACGTTTCCTGACTCGCTCCTCCAAAACACCCCAAAGTGGCTCAATAACATTCAGATCTGGTGACTGTGCAGGCCATGGGAGATGTTCAACTTCACTTTCATGTTCATCAAACCAATCTTTCACCAGTCTTGCTGTGTGTATTGGTGCATTGTCATTACACGGCACCGCCTTCAGGATACAATGTTTGAACCATTGGATGCACATGGTCCTCAAGAATGGTCCTGTAGTCCTTGGCAGTGACGCGCCCATCTAGCACAATGGCAGTCCGAACCATCACTGATCCACCCCCATGCTTCACTCTGGGCATGCAACAGTCTGGGTGGTACGCTTCTTTTCTCCACACCGTAACTCTCCCGAATGTGGGGAAAACAGTAAAGGTGGAGTTATCAGAGAACAATACATGTTTCACATTGTACACAGCCCAAGATTTGCGCTCCTTGCACTATTGAAACCGACGTTTGGCATTGGCATGAGTGACCAAAGGTTTGGCTATAGCAGCCCGGCCGTGTATATTGACCCTGTGGAGCTCCCGGCGGACAGTTCTTGTGGAAACAGGAGAGTTGAGGTGCACATTTAATTCTGCCGTGATTTGGGCAGCCGTGGTTTTATGTTTTTTGGATCCAATCCGGGTTTGCACCCGAACATCCCTTTCAGACAGCTTCCTCTTGCGTCTGCAGTTAATCCTGTTGGATGTGGTTCGTCCTCTTGGTGGTATGCTGACATTACCCTGGATACCGTGGCTCTTGATACATCACAAAGACTTGCTGTCTTGGTCACAGATGTGCCAGCAAGACGTGCACCAACAATTTGTCCTCTCTTGTCCTCTGGTATGTCACCCATAATGTTGTGTGCATTTCAATATTTTGAGCAAAACTGTGCTCTTACCCTGCTAATTGAACCTTCACACTCTGCTCTTACTGGTGCAATGTGCAATCAATGAAGACTGGCTACCAGGCTGGTCCAATTTAGCCATGAAACCTCCCACACTAAAATGACAGGTGTTTCAGTTTCATTGTCCAACCCCTGTATATATATATATATATATTGCATTTGTAGATAGTATGCTATCTTTTCTATGAAAAAAAAAAATAAAAAATATTTTCAACGTCTGACCTGCTCTTGGAGCAGATTCAGCTTTCAACAGTTGTTACCATGGTGATTCACTTCAGAAGTGCACCAGTTTCGTGACACGAAAAACCCAGGGTTGAACTTGATGCCTCGCTAAGCCACTAATCTTGCTTTGTAGTGCTGGCCTTAAGTTGATCACAGAGGGAGGAGAGGAGCAAAGACTGCTGCAACAGCTGCCATTTTGGATCACTTTCTGTCTTCTTGGTGTACATGTCAGTCTTTAAAATAAATGGAGTTAATTTAAAAGGGTTCAAAGGAGTGAGGCTGCACAACATCTGAGTCATATCCTTTGGCGAATATTAGCCAAGTCCTTACTGCAGGCTCAAGTACAGGTCAGCAGCACCAGTTCAGAATGGTTCTAATAAGCAACTGAAATCCCACTTGTTTTATGGAACGGTGTCCTATGCTTGAGTAATGACATGCTGTTTGCATAAAGTGCCATTAAGTTGAAATACAGTGATTTATTACTCAGTCCCCTCTTTTGAGTGTCAATGTATAGTACAGTGTTGTGAAAAAGTATTCACTCCCATGCAGTTTTCTTCTAGTTTTGCTTTTTCTCACACCTGAATATTATTATATTTTGAGTGTTTAATGTAAAATAATAGGTGACAACGTCATGTCTGAAGCCTCTGGGTAGCATTTACCTAATTTAGCTGAGACTACAAAAACTGTTGTTTCCTATGGGGGTAGTTATTTTACACACACAAAATATTTTTATAAATAGGGAAATAAAAAAGCGCACTTCTCCTGTTCAATACAGTGTTGGATTAACAATGTGTGCAACTGTCAATGTGGTGCATTTATGGTGTTATATTCTTTGCACTTGCTGTTTTCCTATAGTCGTTATGCTTTGCTTATGACATTTTGAGGTCTCTGTTGTATTATGGGCATATTCGAGGTAAGATTATCTGCAAAACTCAAATAAAAAAATTGTCAGGTCATAAATAGCATGCATCTGCAGTAGGAGACTCGTGTTTGCTGCAGCAATATCTCTCTACCAACAGCCCTGTCCTGGTCAGAGCCTTGCTAAAATTTCTCTCCAACATATTTGTAAGACTTTTTTAGCTTTATTTATATTTAATACTAATCACTGACCATGTCGCTTTGGATTCCAATTGGCAAAACAGGCATATTCTCCCATTTCAAAATTATGTGCACTGTTGTTCTCGAGTAGTACAAAAATTAATTTTATATTAGGCTTATTTTTTTTGTTCCTGCTTATTATTCCTTAATTTGCATAATTGAAACTGTAGCCTATAGTTCAAAGCCTACATGTATTTTTTCTTAGGCCCATATAACTGTTTTGTATCAATTTCGTCAATAAATCAACTCAGCAAAGATATCGTGTTTGCTTGGTTAGTCATGCTACCTGCCAGTTGTATGCACTACAATTAAGGTTACCATAGGAATGTCCAAATGTTGGACATGACAACATAACTCTACATGGTCCTAACTTCAGTATTTTATGTTGCAAAAATCCTGTAACTGTGATGTTAAAGAGAGCCATTCTAGGAAAAGCCATGAAATAAACCAGTGTGTGTTCAATTTGAAAAGGATAAAGAATTTAAACTATGTCAAGAGTCAAATTCAGTCCTTAGCCCCTTTTCCATTGCTTGTAGAAAGCCCCAAGCTTCTGAAAGCCCAGGTCGCGTTTCGATGCAAATTTACCCGGGTAATTTCACTTTCCCGAGGCTTTACTTTCACGGGTAAATTATCCTACTCTTGAATAGGTCTTTTCAGCTTTCCCCAGGATTTGTAAAAGGGGTGTGGTTGAGTGCGGCGAGGCATGGCACCAGCAGCTGCAAAATGGCGGAAGTTAGTCTACATTTTCAATAATGAGCCTACATTGAAATGTTTTTTTGGAGCAGCAGAGCTCCGCTTACAGGCTGGTCTGGCTGCTAAGTTAAGCTAAGCTAACCAGGCAGATGTACAGGGACTTCCCCACTAACCGCTGCCGGATATCGGCCCGGCACTTTGGGATCTGTTACGTGTGTGTGACGACTGAAATTGTTGTTATGTGGTGAGTAACTGCAAGTACCAGAATATAAAACTGAATATTTTTTGCTGAACAGTTATTGTTGTCATTAATTTTAAACAGTTTCGCCACTGTTCTGTATGACAATTGTTTTAATGCAGTACCAATGATCATTGCAATAAAATAATCCATGTACATAAAAAAAATAGATTAGATTGTCTTTTCATTTAAACCTAACTTGGTGGAGTATGAAATCTCAATATTTTAAATTTTTCATAGTTTTATGCAGACAACCGTTTCAGGATTGGATGCTCCCAAAAGCTCCCAGTGATCCTAATGTCCTGTCATCCTTTACTCCACCGTCTAACCATCTTCTACTTTAGATAAATATTTGGTTATGATTATACATTCAAGGTATTAATTCCCTGTACTTCTGGACTGATAATCAGCTTTTTATTATAATAAATACAATTTTCTGTAGTTATCTGATATGAGTTTACCTGATGATTATAAAAGAAAAATAAGTGTGTTCATTAGTGTTTAGTAGTTATTGTAAATTAATCATGCAGTTGTAAGGCAGCAACTCTGCCGAGCTGCAGGTTGGTAAAAAAATGTAATGTAAAATAATGATTTAAACTTTTCCTTTTTATGCATCCAGTACAACTTAAGAAATAATGAAAGGAATCAATCAACTGTATAACCCTGAAGCTGCTCATCTATTATTTGTCAGTTGAAACAAAAAAAAAAACATTTATTAGTTAATAGTCTTAATGTAGTAAAAACGTAGTAAAAAAAAACTTGCATGTAGTATGCCATATGCTGGAATGAAGGTGTATTGCGTGGCAATGGAGAAACAAAGCACAGATTTCCCTGGGATTACTATTACCCTGGTAAAACAAATCCTGGGGCTTTGAATCCTGGGGCTTTCGGTGGAAAAGGGGCTCTTGGTTGTTCTAGTAATAAAACTTTGGGACTTAAGTGAACCCCAGTGAAAGCCATTATCCACGTAGAGAAAACAGGGAATAGGGGTGAACCACACCAGGAGTGGCCAGCCTATCTAAAGTAGTGAAATGGCTCATCTACGATCCATCTACATGGATTGTAGATGTCATCTATCCATGGATGTCATCTATCCATGAGGTCACAAAAAACCAAGAACAACATCTTTAGCGCTAAATACCAGCCAGTTAAAGCCAGTGTTCATGATACAACAGTAAAAATACAGAGACTGGGAAACAACCACAGCTGATCCAAAGGATCACAAAGACCCGTCGGACAATTACCAAAAAAACATCTTGATGATTCCCTAGACTTTTGGGACATATTCTCTGGACTATTGAGACTGTAACACTTTTCAGAAAGTTGCCTTCCCATTACATGTGGCACAAAACAAACACATTTTTTATTGGTGATGTTCTGGAGCTACTTTAATGCTTTAGGACTTTGCCGACTTTCTGTAATTGATGGGAATATTATTTCTGAAAACCAGAAAGCTTTGAAAGAGAATTCACGTCCAAGGTCTGGCCTTAATCCAGCATACAAATAGGTATTTTTGTGGGGTAATTCCTTTTTTCACATAGGACCAGGTTGGCTTGGTTAGCAATTTACTTTGCATTTACTTAAGTTGTCTGCACTCTGAGATAATTACAAGTTTCACATGCTTTACTGTTTTTTTACTTTCAAACTACCATTTTAAATGTGTTTGACCCTCAAGCAGCAGTGCACCATACTCCAGAATTAAAAAATTACAAAAACGCCAGACTGCTGTGCAGAGAAAATAAGGCCGGTAAGAAATAAACGGTGGTGGGCAGGTGTTTTTATTACAACAGTCCAGGTCACATGTTGTTTATGTAAGTGGAGCTGCTTTTTTATTCTCATGACATGTCATTATTTCTCTCCAGAGTAACAGAGGACCTCTAAAACTAATTAGCTCACTTAGAGATGAGGTAAACCTTTGTGCTGTTGTTCGCCAGATAAATGATGTGATCATTCATACAAAATTATTCTTTCCAATAATTATGTTTTAATTGATAGAATAGACTTAACTTTTGTTGCAGTAAATTAAAGAATTTATTGAACAGAACATGGTGCTCGTGCAACTGTTCCTAAATGACTTCAAATAATAAAAATGACAGGTCGTGGGAGTTTTCTGCCCCAAATTTTCAAATAAGAAAAGCTCTTTCTGATAAAACATTTGTCTATGCATGCAGAACTTAACCCATGCATGCTCTTTTTTCTGCATGGTAGATGTGCCATAGAGTCAAACAGGGTTTTAAGGGACTTTCCGGTCCGTGCTTTTGGAACTTTTTGGAAGTTACCATAACAATACGACAGTTAGTTAGTTTACTGCTTAAAAGAGAACTACAGTGGTTTACTCCAAGTTTCAGCTGATGGAAAAAAAAACAGGGAACCAAGGCAAATTATTGGTGGCTACATATTTACCTACGAATCAAGGTAAGGTACATCCTGGTTCGGTCGCCAGTCTACCACAGGGCACACAGTGGCAACCATGACAAACTGCCAGGCGCACAAAGGTCATTCCTGAGGCCAATTTATAGGGCGCATATCATGCCAAATCCACTTCTTTAGCCCTTGAATAGATTTTTTTGTGTACTTGGAGGCTGTAGGAGAGCAGAAAAGTTGAATTTAGTCTCTCCAGGTGCTGCGTAGATATCTTTATATTCTGTTTGGGTCATATTTTTCAATCCATTCAGTTTTCTCTATTCCCTATTGAGGTGTCTTTAGTTCAGCTGGCTTACTTTGGCAGTACTTATTAGTCAGACAAATGTATGCATCCTATTAATATGGATTTATGTAAATCTCTGTTTTCCAATTAAAAGCATTAAAAGGGTTCTTACTAAATAAATACCAAGCTCTTTTAATTCGTTCGTTCCAGAGTAATTTATTTATTATTACCAATAACAACCTTCTTCAGGAGAGTTCCTACCATTTAGGCTCAAACAATGTTTTATTTATTTTTGATCTTTTTCACATTTTTTTTATACTTTTTTTTGCAGATTGAAGTCTTTAATAAATAATAATTCGATTAAAATTCAAAAATATTTTATTAATTCTAAAGGGAAATTAAATGTTGTTGTAGCTCATATTGTAAAGGTTTCTTCAAATCACAGGTGTTTTGTTTTTTAAACCGCTTAAAAACGGCTTTGATCATTATTTTTCACTCTGTGATGAATTTTCTTTCACGGACTTTCAGGTGTCCGGCTCTGCAGGATTGAGGAGTGACATTGGACGCAGCAGGAGCTCTTTTTAATATCTTTTCTCTGTTTGTTTTTTTTTTCTATCAGGTACATCACCCAGCAGGGGCATAAGCTGGAGGTTGGGGCACCTCGACCACCTGCCACTGTCACCAATGCGGTTTCCTGGCGGTCAGAGGGCATCAAGTACAGGAAGAATGAAGTTTTCATGGATGTTATAGAGTCTGTAAATCTTTTGGTGAGGCCATTGCTTAGTTTGATGAAAATCCTTAACCTTAAAATGTCTCTACTTTAACATAAAGATTTACATCCATTTTTCATGCTTTCTAACAGTGTAAAAAGTAGAAAGAATCTAAATAAACTGACGGCATTAAAAGGCAGCACAAGCTATTTATTTGTTTTTAATAATCTTGAGCGCTACTATATTAAAAAAAGAAAAAGATCATGGTGTTATCACATGGCTTAGAGGGCATTAGAGTTGAAATCTGTTAGATCCCTGGCTTGTTAAGACTCCCTCAGAGTTCTTCCTCCTTTCAAATAATTGCAAAGGAAATGTCAATAATCACCCATTCATTCATCATGTTTTATTGTAGTATTGTCTTTTTTTTATTATTCCGTGGCTATATTTCAAAGGTCAGTAAGTTGTTCGGCTCTTATAGCCATAACAAAAGTACGGGGAGACATGGGTGCAACAAAATGAAGCTGGTCCCTGGTGGATCCTGCGGGCTGATACTTCAGGTGCTCCTCGTAAAAGAATAAGACAACATATTGCCTTATAAGTTAAACAATATACCTGCATATTTATATAGTAAGGGCCATCACAAAGTAAAAAGGACAAGAGCTCACCATAAAACATGTTCGTCCTGCAAATCAGAATACTGCATGCTGTGAAAATGTCAGATTGCTTTAAATTTTTGTTCAGTCTTTTTTGTAATTTAACTGCTAAAAAATGTTCTTAAATGATAAATTTTATGGAACCGACAACAAACTAAGCTTAAAATTAAACATACAATCTAAGAAAAGTTCCACAGTTATTAGGTTTCCTCTCCTCTGTAGTTCAAAGACACTAAAATCTGTTGTTACTGGGCCTCACAGCAGGGACAATAACGGGCTAGTTGGTTGTCTTCATGGTTTGAAAGGTCCTCCAAAGAGGACATAAACATGGTGTGTCCTTAAACGTCTGATAAATCCAGCTGTACTTTGAAATGCCGTGTTCTTTTAGGATTTCAGAAACAGCTGCTGGTTTGTACCAGTCGAGATGAAACTTTGAGGAAGGTCTTTAACCACAGATACAATTGAGACTTCCTCCTTTCTGAAAATGAACTATATATTTACACAAATGGTTTAGGTTATCATTGACTAACACATTTTAATGTCTTTCCTCAAACTGATTTTCAGATTTTTTAAACCCTTTTTTATTAATCCAAAAGGTTTGATTCTGAGCGCCATTTTTGTTCATAAACGTCCATACTGTGTGGATAAAAGGAGTGGTAACCGACATGATTTTGTGTGCTGTTTGTAGGTGAGTGCCAACGGCAGTGTCCTGCGCAGTGAAATAGTGGGCAGCATCAAGCTCAAAGTCGTCCTGTCAGGAATGCCAGAACTCAGGCTGGGCCTCAATGACAAAGTGTTATTTGAACTCACTGGCAGTAAGTAGCATTAAGATTCATTGCTCAGAGCCATTTGTGTCTCTAGAAACATTTGTAACAGTGTTACAACTAGTGGCCAAAAGCAAAATAGTGCATTATTATTAACATTCAGTCAAAATAGAAGTAGGAAATTCATTTGTTTGGACAGCTAAAGTAGTTTCTGCACTTGTGGCCAAAGGTTCTGAGACTGACAAATCTTACTTTTCACAAGCTTTACTGCTTCAGTTGTTGTCATTAAGGATGAAGCACCTGATATCACTCTGTCAGTCTGATTAAATTAGGAAAGCAGGATGGTTGTCTTAAGAGGCAGAAGATATTAAAATCTTTATGTCAACTATGGTTGAACCTCTCTTTTAAACCTGTGTTATCATCGCTATGCATTACAAGGGCTTCAGAGCCAGGGACATTGCAGCTAGTATGATTGCAACCAAATGGACAGTTCATCAAATCGTCAAGAACATAAAGGGGAAAAGTCCAACTGCTATGACGAAAACTTTAGAAAATGCGAAGACTAAAGATGGTTTAGCTAAGGATTTGTTTTGCCACCATTCAAGAGCCTGCTCAGAAGTGGTACCAGGCAAGTCTGAACCTTCCTGCTTGTTCAGTGAGGCAAGATTTCTGGATGCTGGCCAGGTGTCGAGAATGGTAGCAAGGAGGAAAGACCTTAAGGACAGACTGACATTCAGCATAAATTAGCTAGATTTATTTAGCAAATTTGCCTAAAAACAGTCACAAATAAAGAATGGGATCATAATATCTTCCAAGAGTAACTTTCTTGAATGATCCAGCAGCACTTTGATGATGAACAGTGTTTTTTTGTTTAAACATTGAAAGTTAATTCCATGGTGAGGAAACTCCTCTGTTCCTTATTGCATCATGAAGCTCTGGTCAGTCTGGTCAGGCAGAAGTTGGCCCAGAAGTTCATCTCCAGTTTGCCATGGTGGAACGCAGGAGCCTTAAAACAAAGAACTTTCAATATACCATTGAAAAAATCTGATCTGTCAGTCTTAAAACATTTGTCCACATCTGTAGTTTATATTGTCACAGTAATGGTCTTTAACCACATATAAAAACCAAATAGTAGTTAACTTTTTAAAAAATCAGCTTTAAATAAAGCACAAGCTGGTTTAACTGTATCTCCCCTTTGGTGTCTAAGCTTCTGAGTACTTAAATGCTTCAGATTTGGTTATAAAAAAAATCTAATGCAAAGGCAAGAAGCAAATAAAGTTGCAGATCATAGTTTTTATAATACTGTTTCTACATTTAAAATTATTAAATAAGAAGCTTTTTGATATACTGAATAAACACAGATACATTGTTGTGACAGGAGAAAAATGTCCTTTACCAAATTAAAATATATAAATGGTTTGAAGTTGTACTTTTGAACTTTGGGAATACAAAATATTTGCAAGTTAATAATGACAAAACCATGCTTGGACTCACCTTGAACCCACCTTCATTCCTATCCTCCTTTTCTGTCTTAATCCCGTGCGTCACTTTTCTTCACCATCTACCCCCTTCGTCTCTCCCAAGAAAATTCTACACTCATTGTTTCCCACAGCTACATCTCTTCTTCCCAATTCCCTGAGCATCCTCCTCTTCCTCTCCTCCTTAGCCTACTTTTCTTAAGCGCACCCTCCTGTTCCTCACTGAGGAGGAAAGACTCCATCTCTGTCTAGCCTCTTTGCCTTAGAGTTAATCCTCACCTCGGGCAGCAGCCCTGCAGATGAAAGGTGAGGGTCTGTGGCTATCCAGTGTCTGCAGCCCCACAGACCCCCCCCCCCCACCCCCACTCCGCTGTGTGCTGCAATGTGGGAAATAACATTTCCCCTCAGAAATGCTGATCAGGAATAATGAGCAAACACACGGGCAGATATGCATGCAGACTGAAGATTAATAAAACATCACAGTTTCTTGGCTTTACTACTCACGCTTTTTGGTTTTTTAAATCTAATCTTTTTTTAGCCATTTGTAAATATTGTCCTTAAACCATCTGTACTTTTTTCTTTCCAGCTGGTTACACATTGGACTTTGTATAAATCATTTATTGCTGCCCTCTACTGGCCAAAGTTAAGAACAGCCACAACACAGAATAAAGAAATATATTTTTATAATGTTCTATTTAACTGCAGTATCTACTGTTTAAATCAGGATGATATTTATTTTTCTCTTGCTTTTAATTAATAGTGACTAATTTATTAATTTGCTTAACCAGGAAGGGCCCGCTGTGATTAAAAATCTTATTTACAAGGGAGTGCTGGTCAAGATGGTTCTAAAATTTAACACACACACTAAGAATTTTACACTTTTTAAATATTGAAGATCACAAAAATATTGAGAAAACTTAGATGAGTCTATTGACACCTGCAGCAGTCCAATCAAACAACATAATCAGTCAAAACATGTACATCGAGATGTTTGGGCATTTACGGTGTGTATACTTTCGCTTAAACTCAGTAAAAAGTGAGTTGAATACTTTACTACTTTTTAGCATTATTTAGTACCGTTTGGTACTAAATAAGTACCAAATGGTAATCATTTGGCGCTGCCGATAGCAACATGTTTTGTTAGTGAACATGGTAAGCTCAGGCACTTTATTGAGGATGTAGAATGTTTAATCTGAAAGAAGGCCAAGAACAGTTTTATAATGTAGATATGCCAGTAGTATAATCCTTTTACCAACAAATCAGACCATCTGACGTAAGAATACAACATGCAGTAAGGGGTCAGTTCCATGGTAGGCTGTGTCAAAAGCGTTTAGGCAAAGTAAAGATGCATTGCATTACCTTATATCTCCCTGATGGCACAAAGACATACAGTAATTAAATAAGTACAGAACACATTATCAGTCCTGTTAGTAAATATATTTCTAAAGGTACAATTCAGAGAAAATTTGTCAGTACCAATCCATCCAGTCCACACATGCAAAGAAATCAAGTCAAGGATCTCCGTAACTTAAATCATGTGTTATAAAATTGAATGGCACAGGGAGAAAGTATTAAACACACAAAGAAAGGTGGTGAAAAAAGCTTGGAAAAGCATGACACCATCTGAAAACTCTCAGTAATTAAAAGTTAATTCTGCCGTTTAATGCAAATTAATATCTGCTGCTTCTTTCTGAACTGATGGGCTATAAAAAGGTGTATCATTACCATGGTGTCTCACAAGAATCATGTCATGATGGCAAAAACCTATGAGCTGTCTCAGGACTGTCTCAAGGTTATTGTTGCAAAACATACTGATGGTTACGAAAGAATTTCTAAACTACAGAGGGTTTCAGTGATGTGACTAGGTGACGCTTTAAAAAGTACTTATTCAAATCATTTTCAAAATGAAATGTGCAAATAGGTTCTTCACACTCAAATAAGACCAGGACCAAAAAAAAATCACATTCTAGTTGTGTTAACATTTCCTTTGGCAGGCCAAACACATGCAAGATGATTGAAAATCTACCAAATGTCGGTTCAAACTGTTTTTTGTAAAAGGCAGACCCAATTAGGTTCCAGTTGTCTAGTTCTGTGCACTAAGAGCATGGAACCAGGTGTGAGTGCCGTAAGATGGACTTGGCTGTACCGTCAATCTTTTGCTGACACGAAAACACACATATGTCTTGTCCTCTGGCCCCTAACGTTTGAGCAATAACCAGCAATGAAGAGTACAATATGTCCTTTCTATTTTCTTTAGAGCTGATGATGGTGCGTGCAAGGCATAGTATGTGTTTTGCTTACTTAAAAACTACCAGAAGCATTTTCAAAGGGCTTCCCTGCATAGTCTAACCAAGAGAGCTGTGTTCAATTTAGACCTGACCTCATCCAGTCCGGACTTCAGGGAATGCCACACACATACAAGGAAGCAAACACCCACAGAAACCAAAATCAATAGAGAAACAGGCAGGTTTCTCACATCTGCAGACACAGGCGATGCATAAACCTCTGCACGTACACTGACTCGAGAGGACAATGAAGAAGGTAGCTGCATACGTAAATATGCACACATACTTACACGCTTTCTGTCAGACAGCCCTAAGGTCTAGTCCAGGTTTGCATTCATTGAAGGTACGGCAGGTTTTGAGTGACTGTTGAATGGGAGGATTTAGCCATGGGCCCACAGTCATTACAGCCATTTTCCACCACTCAGCACCCTCTATTAACCACAGTGGAGGGGAACACCGGGTTTTCTGCATCAGACTACTTACTGATACAGACTCAAAGATTTCAACTTTTACATTTTACAGCCTCACACTTTTCCACTGCACGTAAGAAAAATATTCTGTGGAAATTTTAGGCTGATAACTTTGAAGTTTTAACATAAGGTTTTAAACATTTTTAGACTAATAATGAAACTAAGATGATAAAAATGATTCAGTTGTGACAATTGTCTAAAGTTGAAATATATTACATATCTCTGTCCAAATTCAAATATGAGCCTCATAATGGAATGCATTTCTATAGTAGGACAAATAGTGAAAACTGAGGCTAATTTAATTTCATTCTGTGGGTGATAGTTTAGGTGTGACTGTATTTTTTAGTGGGGGAGAAAATGATGGCAGAAGGTGTTGAGGGCAAACTGTCTGCATGTTTTTGTGTGGCTGGTAACTATTTGTGTTGTAGGGGACAAGAGGAGGGCATATGGATGTGAAAGCAAAATACTTGTCTAGTGTGTGTGAGATGGAGTGCATGTTTGTCAGTCTTTACCTTGACCTTAATTTCCCCCAAGACTGCGTTAAATCTTGTTGTTTGTGTGTGTTTGCCAGGAGAGAAGAGCAAGACAGTGGAGCTGGAAGATGTGAAGTTTCATCAGTGCGTCCGTCTGTCGCGCTTTGAGAATGACCGCACCATCTCTTTCATCCCCCCCGATGGCGAGAGCGAGCTCATGTCGTACCGCCTCAACACAACTGTGAGTGGGACCTGCAGACAAATCTGCCAAATCTGTTAAAAATCACACATACCAACAACCACCTGCAGATTACCAGGGCCAAAAACACATGAATTATTCACCACACACAGTACCGAGCCTTGGATACCTGCATGGCTGCCTCTTTTCCAACATTTTCATCTTCTTCTACTTCGCACACACCTGTTATATTCTGTTTACATGTGTAGTACTGATTTGCAACAAAGGGTGCACATTCTACACACTTTCTAAACTTGTTTTTTGTTGTATTTGTTGTTGTCTTATTGGAAGTCATTTGCAAGGGTAACTGTTTATTTCAGTTGTCAATTTTCTTGCGTAACCTATGTTTTTGTTCTCATTACTGAGCACAATATGTTGCACAATATGTAAAAGCACCCAGGATCTGACTGCAGAGATACACCCACACCTCCAAATCGCACAGACTAGATGCTGTGAGGTCAAAGGACAATGTGAGATTTTCAGGTTGCAGTTCAACTGCAAATGTTTCTGTCAATGAGAAGCTCTGAAATTACAGAATATTTTTGGAAGGAGGGAAAAAAAAGGATGAACAGCAGTTCATAGGATTCATAATATAATTATGTATTATATTATGAAAGAATAGTTAAAATGAAACTCATAGAAAAAGTGCAGGCTTCAGCGTGTCTGGATGGTCAGCTCACAGTCAACAGAGAGAACCAGATATAGGATTTTGTGTGAATGATTCCCTATGACTGTTTAAATCATTGGCACAGTATGCACAAACCATCATAATTCATATAATAGTTTGTCAGCAAGTACATGTTTCTGCCTAATTAATTTGCTTAGTTCTGTTTCCATTCTTTTATTGCAACATTCCATTTGTTTTGTAAGATAAGCTCTCTTGTGATCTTCATTTATCTTCTAGTACTTAGACCTTATTGAGCTGCCAAGGCCATTTAGAAACATAACAATGGATTCGGGGGCATGTATTCTATATCTGTGTCCTGATTGGGGGTGGCCCTGTGGGGAGATTCTTGTTAGGGTCCATGGGGGGTGGGGGCTCAGTGGGTTGAGATTGGAATTAATTGACAGATTCATGTGTCCTTTCTGTGTTTATTGCAATCGAAATAATCCCAAAGCAGTTCTAATAAAGTTTCTTTTATAAATATCAAGCGGAACATTATAGCGTTTGCGGTAATGCTCCACCTGTGAAAGTAAATCTGTTGGGCTTCATCTTGGCACTCGGACAACAATTCTGAGTGCTACTCTGCCGGACAGGATACAGTAAAAAACTAAATAATAATATAATGTTTTCAGCGTATCGCAGTCTTGCTCTTCTGAGCTTGTTAAATGTGCCTGTTGATCTGTTCCTGACAGGTGAAGCCTCTTATATGGATTGAGAGTGTTATTGAAAAGTTCTCTCATAGCCGTGTGGAGATCAAAGTGAAGGTAAGGATGAGTGACAAAAATATACAGTGTCTCAGAAAAGTATTCATATCCCTTGAACCTGTTAGAATCTTCAACCGCAGTATGTTTCTTTAGGATTTTATGTGATACATGAACGCAAAGAGGTGCATCAAGTTAAAAGCTTAAGGAAGAAGATACAAGGTTTTTTTTATTTTTTTTATTTAAATGGTGTAACATCTATATGTATTCAGCCCCCTTTACTCTGAATCCTTCGATTGTTGTCACAAGTTAACTAGTTAATTAAGTAGATTCCTCTTTTGGGTAACTTAATCTCAATATAATTATAGCTGTTTCACAATGGCATCAGGGGTTTCTTTTAAACATTAGTAAACAAACAGCATCCACCCACCAACACCCCCGAGAACTCAGGGATAAGATTTTGAAGAAAATATGGTTAGGCTACGGAACAATATACCAAGCTTTGATCGTCTCACAGAACAATGTTCAGTCATCAACAATTGATGTAAATATATATGTATAGCAAAACTGCAAACCTACCAAAACATGGCCATCCACCTAAACTGACAGGGAAGAAAAACATTAATCATAGAAGCACCAAAGTGGCCCATAGTAACTCTGTAGAGGCTGCAGAGGTCCATAGGTAGTAGAGTCTGTCAGTTGTGCAGTCCACAAATCTGGCCATTGTGAAAGAAGAATACCACTGGAAAGAAAAGCCATTGTTAAAGACAATTGTTTAGGATCTCCATCAATCTGACTTTGCTGGAGCTATTTTGCGAAAAGAATTTGAATAGGCTAATTGTCAAGATTATTAAGTATCCATAAGATTTGACGCTGTAATTGCAGTGAAAGGTGGCTCTACAAAGTTTGAACTTAGGTGGGCTGAATGCATATGTATAACATACTTTTCTGATTTTGAAATTGTAAAAAAACATTTACAATAATGTATCTCTTTCCTTTCACTTCACAATTATGCACTACTTGTTATTTTTTGTGAGACATGCATCTCTAGTGATTTGCCATTTGCCATCTGTTTGATGCTTTGAATGCAACTCAAAATTAAAATCTACACAATTTTAGGATGTAATTAATTGAAAAAATCTTTTGGATGACCTTTGAACTCTGTCACCCTCTACAGGCTCGTAGTCAATTCAAGAGCCGCTCCACTGCCAACAATGTGTCCATTATGGTGCCCGTGCCGAGCGATGCTGACTCACCCAAGTTCAAGACCAGCTACGGCAGCGCCAAGTGGGTGCCTGAGAAGAGTGCAGTGCAGTGGAACATCAAATCTTTTCCTGTTAGTGGGACCTGTTTATTATCCTAAATCATTTAAATAGACATATGAGCATATCTACAATGCATCTGGAAAGGATTCACAGCACTGCACTTCTTCCACATTTAGTTATAATACTGCCTTTTTCCAAATGGTATCAAATTATTCTCTTTCTTCAAAATTCTACACACAATACCCCATCATGACAATGTGAAACAAGTTTGTTTAAGATTGTTGCAAAGAGATTGTTGCAGAGAAAGCTTATAGTTAGAGTGGCTTAGTTTATCAAGGAGGGAGCCTTCCTCCCTCCCTGTTGGGTGGAGTAAGGGGGAGTCAGATTTAGCCTAAACCGGCTCAGTTATGGTTGAGGTGCAAACACACCCTCCATTTCTGCTACCTGTATGACCCCTTCTCTGTTTTGTTTCTCATGGTCTGAGAGTCCTATGGGTGCCTTTTAGCAAAGCCCAGACTGGCTTCCATGTCCTTTTATTAAGGAGTGGTTTTTGTCTGGTCACTCTGCCATACAGACCTGATTGGTGGATTGCTGTTGAGATGGTTGTCCCTCTGGAACGTTCTCCTCTCTCCACAGAGGAACACTGGAGCTCTTACAGAGAGACCATGGGGATCTTGGTCACCTCCCCTCTCTCCTAATCGCTCAGTTTAGTAGGCCAGCTCTAGGAAGAGTCCTAGTGGTTCCAAACTTCTTCCATTTACAAATGATGGAGTCCACTTTGATCACTGGAACCTTTAAAGCAGGAGAAGGTTTTCTGTATCCTTCCCCAGATTTGTGCCTCAAGACAATCCTTTCTCAGAGGTCTAAATACAATTCCTTTGACATCATGCCTGGTGTTTGCGTTTTGACATGCACCGAACGTTTAGGAAAGAGATTCAATTGAAACAATTTAGAATAGGGCTGTAACAGAACAACATGTGGAAATAGTGTGGCGCTGTGAATCCTTTCGGATGCACTGTAAATCCATTTCCACAATTCCCCCTGCAGGTGGTGCAAATTCTGCTTTTGTTTTTGTGTTGTCTTGTTTTTTACAGGTTTTGGGGTTTTCTGGAGGTTTGAAAATACTGCTTAAGGAGCATCATATTTATTCACATTTATATACATTTATACATCAGCACTAGTGACAAAATGATGCTGTGTTCTGATGAACCCTTGACAGGATGCATTGTAGTACCTCTTCACTCACATTTGATCTTTTTCCTATCTGCTTTTCATTTAAATTTATCTGGGATGCTTTACTTTAAAGTCTGCTTTAATGAATTTCTTTGAGACTTAAAAAAAAAAACTTGAAGGACATTAATTCAGGTGAGACTCCTTTAATCTGTCAAGTTCTGATATCTCCTCTGTAATTCATTACACCTTCGGCCTGTTAGGAATTACTGATGTCATTTTGTTACCCAGTTCATGTGTGACTTGAAGATTTTTCCATGCTCTTATTCACGCTGTAAAAATGCATATTCTCTCAGACAGCCACAGTTAACAAGACCTTAATGAAGGAGACTGAAGAAACAAGCAAAGCAATTGCTGGCTGAAATCACAAGCCAGTGGCTTCATTCACTTGCTAGCAGCATCAATCTATAAATGTTACAACCCTGTAAAACCCTGCTTAAAAAATGCAATTTTACCATTGCAAATCGTGAATGTATGCACATATAGTTGAAACATAATTTTCATCAATCGACATTTTAAAATATTTTAAAATTGTTTTTTTTCTGGCTTGTGTAAAAGCATAAGCTTATAAAAAATCTGCAGACTTATTATCAATTTATCTGCCTGCTATGACAGTTGGGGGGACTGCATGAATGCACAATTTTCCTGCCAGATTTAAAGTCATTATTTCCTCTGTACATGGGATGAATATTAAAACCTCCAAAGAGACGTACTTAATTTGAAAGGCTTTAAAGTCAGAACTGACCATTACTGATGTCCAGGCAATAAAACCAAAGTACAACGTGATAAAGTCAGTGTTCGGATAATGTTCTGAAGAATAATTAACCTGTTTTATGTGTCTCTTGTGGAGCTTTATTTGCCAGACTCTTAAGTTTTATAAAATGATTCATCTTGTTACGACTGAGGGAGTTGTCTTGTGTTGCTATAAATACAGTTTATGTTTTTTACTTGTGTAAAATATCTGAAGTTAGACTAGACTCTCATGTATCATCTGAATTTTACTAACCAGTCTGTGGTACTTTCTTTGTCTTCTCTTTTCTGTTTGTAGGGGGGGAAGGAGTATGTGATGCGAGCACACTTTGGGCTGCCCAGTGTAGTGGGCGACGAGTTGGAAGCAAAGAGACCAATCACAGTTGATTTTGAGATCCCTTATTTCACTGTCTCTGGGATTCAGGTAGAACTCTTCAAGAACACAGTCAAGTTTTTTTTTTCCTAATAAACACTTAGCTGTGGTCAAATACATTTCTGCATCCAGTGGGTCTTTTTATGGTTAGTTTAAATCACAATAAAGCATGGAATGGTGACTTCCTCATCTCAAAGAATTTACTGAAACAAAAACCAACAACAGTGGTGGGTGTACCACAACAAAAAATATCAGCATCTCAGTAACATGTCATGTGTCCTTAAGGATCAATTAAGGCTTGACAACGACATCCCATGCTGCTCACAGGTCAATTTATTGTGTGCTTAGGCATAGCACTCCCCTCTTCTTGAAGGGTGGCTCTCAGGTTATTTAGGCTCTGGAGTACCGGGTTACAAGCCTCTAGACACCGACCCGGGTGATCCCTTAGGGTTTCTAAATGATTTAGGTCTGTACAAAGTGCAAGCCACAACATTCGAGGTACCCCAGTCTCCAGCAGCCATTACCAAATGAGCTGAAGCACTGTCGTCCATGAGGATGAAATTAGGCATGTGTTGTTAATGTAAGGGCACAATGAATGGATAAATGATGTTATTTAGTGTAGTATGGGCTTGTTACTGTACCATTCGTAAAGTGGAGGGCAGTTCTGTACTGGCTAGAAACACCTGTCCACACTGTAACACCACCACCAAAGGCTCGTCTGATGACAACAGTGGCTGATGCATAGCGCTCTGTCTTCCACATCTCCAACATTGTTGACAGCTATCATTTCTGCTCAACGTGGATCGACTTTCATCAGAGAACAGCACTGAGGCCCACTGGTCCTACATCCAACATAAATGCTCTCTAGCCCATGCAAGACGATGATGCATGAGTCTGGTGGTGTGGGTAGGTACCCTTGCAGGTCATTTAGCACGCAGACCATGGTGATGAAAACAGTTTCATATTGTCTGAAGTGACACTTGGGTGCCTCTCACCTCCCTTAAATGTGCCTGGACTTGACTGACATTCATCATCTGGTTCCGCAGCTTGGGCACTGTTCTCAATGAAGCGGTCATCAGTGTGGAATGTGGCCAAAGGACGTCCACTTCTATGCCTTTCTTTGACTTTTCCAGTCTCTCTGTATCTTTATTGCAACCTGCTGATCACACTCTGTGACACGCTGAGCTCAGTGGCCAGTTCTGTCTGAGAACATCCTGTTTGAAGCCTCGCATTGACGAAGTACTGTGATCAATTGTTAGGTTTCATATTTGTGATTTAAAGGCAAAATGTGAACAGCATGATGAGGATTGTTTAAATGTCAATTCTGATTGAACCAGAAAACTTATTGGACTATTCATGGATGAAACTCCTGTTTGTAAATTGTTAAGCTCCCTGTTAGAGACACAAACGGTGGACATGTGCTTTCAAAAGTTTAGAGAAGGTCACATTAAGTTCACCTCTAAAGGTCATTGTACATTTTAGCTTCATCCTGAAATTTCACCTGAAAGCCAAGTATACCTAACATTTTGTGAGTAGTCTAAATGCTTGTTGAATTTAAAAGTCTGGTGATGGGTATTTGACTATTTAGGGAGGATGTGGTGAGAGGGTGGCTAACACCTGGACACCACTGAACAAGACACATAGGCTAGAATGGCAAGACTGGGCCCAGAAATATGACTGGGCCCAGAAATATCTAAAGACTCAATTTTCAAAGTTTTTATGGACTAATGACACAAAAGACCCTCTTGATTGGCCAGGTGGAAGGGCCCATGGCTAGATCAGTAACAGCACTATTGAAAACTTGTGGGAGGTTCTACACAGGAGATTTATTACTTTTACACTTCAATAGTTGCCCAGAGATTGTGCACACATAGATATTCTCCTAAGAAACTCAGAACTTCCCTTTATTCAGGTCTGATGTTAATGAACATTTTGGTTTGACTGAGAGCACTGAAGTTGTTTGATAATAAAATGAACATGTCTAATAATTGTGCACTCATTGTAAATATTTCAGTGCATCATAAAGGTGGTAGTTATCAGATTGATTTAAAGATGCTCAAACCTGTTCACATCACCTGGAAACGCACTTCTGCAGACACATTATGTAAAGTTAATGATTAAATAACAACCTTCAAAATGAATATCTTACAAATTGCTTGTTTGTAAATGAATGAAATAATCATAACTAACATGTTTATGTTCCCCAGGTGCGCTACCTAAAGATTATAGAGAAGAGTGGTTACCAGGCTTTGCCGTGGGTGCGCTACATCACACAAAGTGGAGGTGAGGGAATAACCACGGTTAAACATGGCTA
The DNA here is from genome assembly GCA_036173005.1 of Crenichthys baileyi. Lineage (NCBI taxonomy): Eukaryota > Metazoa > Chordata > Actinopteri > Cyprinodontiformes > Goodeidae > Crenichthys > Crenichthys baileyi. Next base: position 1,236,694 of record JAHHUM010000872.1, read on the forward strand.
TAAAATGCATACACACCTTGGTTCTGGATTTTTGAGTAAATATTTATTGGTTAAGAAAAAGTAAGGTAAATATTGTCTATGGGTTAGTTTTTGTTTTCATCAGGAACATTTTCTCTGTAGAGAAGATAAAACAGAAGTTCAAAATCTTAAGAATGTTAAAACCCAGCATTTAATTTTGGCTTATTAATGTAACACGAAGGCTTAAATGTCTCAGAACCAACAGGGTTACTACAACTCTGGATAAGTATTGCAAAAGAAAATAGAGACTGGAAAAAATATTGATCATGATATCTATTATCTAGCCATATATCCCCTACAAACTGTGCAATCAGGGGTTGAGAAGAACTCAGCGCTAGTAGAAAAAGCAAAAAACTTTACAAACTCTCATCTTTGTTTGAGCCTGTTGAAATGCTTGAATTTTGTTTATGTCGGAACCAATATTTTACCACAGGGGATCTTTAGATACCGCCCTAATAACAAATGAATATCTGCCCATTGACTTCACACTACATTTAAACATGTAGTGAAATCTTTCCTTTAAATATGTTGAATTTTTGATAACATTACAAAGCAGTCCATAGGATAGGATTAGGGCCATATTAAAATAATGCTCTTCGATATAATCCTCTCTACCACCCCACTGGGGTCATGAAGGGCACAAACAGAAATGATATGAAGACCAAATCCCAATGCTGTTTTGCTGCCAGAAATCCTTAAGTTTTAAACCTCCTATCCACAGGGATAAAAGCCATCTCCATTACATCAGTCATATTCATTACCTGGCTTTGTCTGGCATGTGTCCGGAACTGAAGAGTTTGAATGATGCCAGAGAGTGCCAAAGGGCTCCCAGGGTGGGAGTCTGCAAATGCCAATGCCCCTCTCCCTGCTTGCTGCAACATCAGCGAGGAGGCAAAGGAGAAAGAGAAAGGGACAGAAAGGAGGACAAGAGTAAAGATGAAAGTAGAAAGAGTGATGGGAAATATGGTGACTGAAGAGAATGCTATCACCTATCTCACTGTTGCTTCGACAGCACAGGGAGAGAGGAAGACGAGATCTAATTTCACTCACCACTACTTTCATGCTGATTAAATAATGCCCTGATACTGTAGACTGAAGGTACTGACTTATTAATGACCGAGCAGACATTCAGTTGTTGTGCTTTAGAGCAATAAGGTAGCATGAAGCAACTGCATACATTAAATGCAGGTTTAAACATGCTGATACTTTTGCCGTTACTTTGAAAGACGGACAATTATTTAATAAAACATTTTCTTAAAAAATGTCATCATATATAGAAAAGTGCTCTTACATCTGTAAAAGGTCCCCAAAAGACATTATTCGACATGCTGCCAATTTTGAAATGTTAAATATAGTTTTTATCCAGTTTATCTTCTAATAAAATATTACAGGAATTGCTGAAATAGATCAACTATTAAAAAGTTGCCTCTTGAGAATACCATGAGTCACTTTTAGGTATAAAGTTTTTTCCAACATAGGTTTAATCCCATTTATTTCAACAAAACAAATAAAATGAACATATCTTAAGTTAGGGACTGCATTCTGTGACTTTTGGCAACTGTTTGACTATATTCTTATGCATGTCATATTTTTGTTTATTTATTTTTAAAAATTTTATTCTAAGGCCAACAATACACAAAACATGGAAAAGCCTTTAAAAATGTTTTAGAAGATTTTGATTGGAAAAAAACTTTGCATCACAGCTAGCACCGATACATATGAAGAACATAATATAAATTCATAACGCATGAAGTAAAATATTTCAAGCCTTTATTTCTTGGAATTTTGATGATTATGGTTTACAGATAACGAAACCCCCAAATTATGTGTCTCAGAAAATTAGAATATTACATAAGATTAACAAAGGACACTCAGAACAGAAATATCAGGCTCCTAAAAAGTATGTTCATTTCTTCTCACTCTTCTTGGTTGGGGCTCTTTTTGCATGAATTCAGCGTCAGTACAACGGGGCATGGAGGTGATCAGCCTGTGGCACTGCTGAGGTGTAATGGAAATACAGGCACGTTTAGCTCAGTAACACCTTGGTCATTGAACCAGCTTTTGGTTTGTTTGGCTGTCTAAGTGGGTGCATTGTCCTGCTGGAAAATGAAATCAGCATCTCCATAAAGCTCGTCAGCAGAAGGAAGCAAGAAGTGCTCTAAAATTTCTTGGTAAATGACTGTGTTGACTGTGGACTTCTGAAAACATGACATGGCACCACAAACCATCACTGACTGTGGAAACTTCAGACTACACTTCAAACAACGTGGATTTTGTGTCTGTCCACTCTTCCTCCAGACTCTGGGACCTTGATTACCAAATAAAATGACATTTTTACTTTCATCTGAAAAGAGGACTTTGGACCACAGAGCAACAGTCCAGACACTTCTCATGTTGTCTTCGTATGTTGTCATCTGTGTATCGTGGCTCTTGATGTGATGACTGCAGCCTCAGTCCACTCCTTGTGAAGTTCCCCCAAATTCTTAATTCTAATAAATTCTTTTTGGGATTAATGAAGTATTTTTGAATTTGAATTTGAATTCTTAAATGGATTTCACTTGACAATCTTCTCAAGGCTGCAGTTATTCCTGTTGCTGGTGCTCGTTTTCCTACCCCGCTTTTTTCTTCCACTTAACTTTTCATTATGTGCTTGGATGCAGCACTCTGTGAACAACCAGCTTTAGCAGTTACCACCTTGTGGGGGGTGTTGACTGTCTTCCAGACATCTGCCAAATTAGCAGTCTTCCGCATTATTTTGTAGGTCATAATATGGCCATTACATAACATTTATATATTAATTGTTTTTCTTTAAGTTGCTGTTATGTAATATTTAAATTTTCTAAGAAACTGGTTTTATGAGGTTTTTATCTGTAAACCATAATCCTCAACGTTACAAGAAATAAAGATACAATACACTATGTAATGAATCTGAGTTTCACTTTCTGAAATAAGTTCAATAATTTATTATTTACAATATAAAAAATTTTTTAGATGTACTATTTATGTAAAATTTTGCTTAAAATATCCTCAACAAAAGTATAATACAACCCCGGTTGGGGTTTTTCCTTGATGGAAAAACCATAACTGGGACAAAGTATGTGAACATGTCATAATGATAGACTCCTACAGTACTCTGCACAATTATTGACAGCCAAGGTCAAGATGTGTATAAAACTTATTAAAATAAATGGTTGATATGCCAATGATGCACTTCTCGAACTACAGAGTGAGTGTGGCGATTTTCATAAAATGTTTTAGCTATTTTTATCTGTTTTGAAAGTCGTTACTTTGCATGGTAGGAGGATAAATTTAGGTCATCAACCAGCCTTTCAGAGTTTCAGATGTTAAAAAACTTTTTAATTTTTGCACTGACTGTAGATGTGTGCAAGTTCTGGGCAAGTAGCGGTTTTCTGGTAACAATTTCCTGAAGCAGATCAACAAACACTTACCTGACTTAATTGACAGTCTCTCTCACCTTTCCCATTTTGAAGAGTACCTTAAAAAAATGATCCCCGATCTTAAATTATATTTAGGAAACAGGGAGTCATGTATTACTAATTAGAGGGTCCTAGATAGTATTTTTAATTTTCAAGTTTAAAGATATTTTAGAAAAGTTTCTATTTTTTTAGAGAATTTTTTTGAATTGGGTGATTTATTTTTTTATGTGATTCTCCCACACTAAATAAGCATACTCATATTAAAAGTTGAATTTTTTTAAAACTTTTTGCATGTAATAATGCTAGTTTGTGAATTTACTTTGAGGCTTTTTAAACATATTTACCTGGGGCTCCATTAATTTGGAGGAAGCTGAATGTGTCAAAAAGTAAGTAAATAATGCAGAATTAAACATCGATTTCATAGACTTGTAGTTGAAAATTCATTTAGTCGATTTACTCACTGCAGTGTTGATACTGAAAAATGATTTACTGGAGGTAAAGATGATCTACTCTTATAATAAATGTGACTGAATGTGATATTTAAATTTTATTTGGGAAACAACCTTCAAAATACTTCATTTAAACTTTACCAGATATTTAGCAATAAATTTATTGCAATGCACCTACTCTTTAAAGTGATGCAAATCTTGTTTGTGGATTTAATAGCGCTCCTGATAGCACTGATGCGACTTTGAGAGGTGATGAAGGAACAGCGTTAATGCTCCGCTGTTACATTTCTTGGCAGATTACCAGCTCCGGACGAACTAAAGGGCACAGCTGCTGCTGCTAGACGAATGGGTAGTTTCTCCTTCTGCCTGTCACCATCTTCTCTGTCCCCATATCTCGAGCTTGGAGTCAGCAGACGACAAGAGCAGGAGGACATCTGAAAATTTTCGCCACTGTAAATGGTAACTGGAAGTCATGTCTTCTGCATTTACAAAACTCAAAAATGGAAGAAGTGTTGCATCACTTCTGACCTGTATTTCCTCGAATGGTTCTTCAAGACATCAGTAAAACATTTTTATTACATTAATAATAAATTAACAATTCTGGTTCTGGCTTCTGCTGCTCCACAGTTAATGTAATTTTCCTCCAACTTGATTTAGGGCACAGTTTTGGTAAAAACTCAAGTGTTACTCAAGATACCATCTATATTATGTAATGAGACTATAATGCGATTTGCTCATGTATAACATGTAAATTAACCGATTACATGGTGCAGGAATAGCTCTGAGATAAAGCAGGTTTTTATTTCTAAAATGGACCGAGATGATGAAGATTTGTGAAATTATACATTTAAAATGTGCCATGTGCTTCCTACCTTTTCTTCTTCAGTGGAGAACATTATATATTGCTTTATGCAGGATCATAACCACAGCTTTAAATCGATCGGCTTATTAAACTGTCAAGGTTCCCATTCTCTGTATTTTTGTCATTAATATTTCTATCACCATGAAGCATCACTGTGACATTATCTCAGATATATATTCTGCCTGAACTGCAATATAAGTTCAGGGCCCTGGAAATGTCTGCCATCACCACAGGCACTGTGAACGCAATCCTCAGTGCACTGAAATCAACACCAGCAACCAGGTCAATCATTAATAAGGCACAATATTGTCAGAGACATCGACTGTAAGATAAAACCGAAGACTTACTGGGGTTATAACCTTGTCCCTGTTGTTGAAATCAACATTACAGCATTGAGACTCTCCAGGAAGAAGCCTGGGGAGAAAAAAATCGTACTATGTTATCTTTTGTATAGGCTGCATTACTTAGTCCAGTTTGGATACAAGCATCAACGAACAAATGGGATAAAGGACTAACAGTGTGGCGGGAAGGGCTAAAGTAGGGTAGTTTTTTGTTTTTTTTTATGTTTATTGGCATAAACGTGTAACTTTTACCAGTACCATTTTGTTTTGTTGAGCTTTTTTGGAATAATGTGTTTTTCATAAAAGGCCTCTACTACAATCATTCGTTATTCTGTATAGACATAAGTGGGGCTGTTTTTTAAGACTTTGCTATTGTGTCTGATTTATTTATCAACTGTTTGTCCATAGGAAACAAAGGGATATATTTGGAAATAAACATTTTTTTGTAACCTGTTTTGAAATTTGTTTTCTAGGCTTTTTACTGGACCACATCTTACTTTCTAAATAGTGTGAGCAAATTGTATGTATTCCAATAATTGTAAGGCGAATCCCATTTATTAATTTCTTTCTCAAAGGGAAATAAACTCTTCTATGGAACATCTGTGATAAGTTCTATATAAATAGTAAAAAGGTGCAAGGTGTATTGTCATTGCAATGCTTGTCGAGAATTGGTTTGAGATTTTGGAAAATGTGCTTATTCTGTTTTTGTGATACTGTTAATTGAAAAAAACTGATTAGTCTCTTGTTTGTTTGCTTTACATTTAGCAAAAAACATGTAAACAAGAAAATTAAAAAAGCCAGCCTGTCTTATAATTTGGGCCAGTAGAATCTGCCTAACAGAACTCTGTGAAGATCACCAACTGGCACAAAAACAATGAAAAAGTTTAGAGTTATTACTTTAAATCTTGCTTTTGGCTTTTTTAGTTTTGATCTTTCAACTCTTTAAAATTCCAGATTAAATGTAAATCCGTCTGTTATTATTGCAAAGCCTTAAGGTGTCAGGAAACTCAGCCTAATTGTCATTAAAACATTTTAGTGCCTTATGCAAAGAACCTGAAAAGGTAGCCATCTACATTAACTGCGATACAGCATTCTTAGAAGATTTACATGCAGTGGCCTTTTAAGGATTGTTACCCCTTGTACATTTTCATATTGTATGCACAAATCTCAGTGCATTTCATTGGGATTTTATGTGATAGACCGACTAAAAGCAGGGGATAATTGTGAAGTGGAATGGAATGATGCAGGGTTATAAATCGGCAAAGTGTGGCATGCATTGGTATTTAGTCACTTAGGTCAATATTTTGTGGAAAGGGTGAAAGATTTCATTTGTCACTGTTGTATGCTTCATATTGTCAAATTAACTTTAATTTCAACAATAAGCTGAGTAAAAACTCAAAACAGTTTTCTGATAATTTCATTTAATAAAGGAAAACAGCTGTCCAAAACAACCTAGCTCTTTGTGAAAAATACATTTCTCCCCTAAACCTAATAGCTGGTGATGTTGGGCGATAAATGTCAATTAGTCTTTTTCATCACTGTGGAGTACTTTTTGGCCCACTCTTCTTCAATGGTGACTGTATTGTCCCCAATGACAAATTGATTTGCTGCATGTCCACTCATGAAACAACTCATCAACATTGAATTACAAAAAATAATAATAAACACGCACAGAACAGACCATGTTTTATCAGTCAGCATCAACAAAGTTCAGTACTATTCCCAACCATGTGTGGTTTTACGTCAGCAGGTACAATAGAAACTCTATGCCTCTTGGTCTTAATTGCAGGCGCTTTTTATCCACAACCTGAGTGAGGCAGCAAAAATCTCTAGTGGATGGTCTAAGTCAGACGAGCCACTTAAACCAGGTTACCAAGTCTGGTTTTCATCACCCAAACTGGGGGAGTTTGAACATAAATGGCCAAATTGTTTTGTTAACCCATTCAGTGGTGGACTAACTGGTGTACTTGGGATGCAAAACCTATATGCTTGAGCTAAAATTTGCAAACTGATGGCCAGGCATTCTCTTTCAGGTTATTTTTTAGAGAGAGCAGAGTTCTTGGTTCCATGAATTACAGCAAGGCATCACTGACCTTAAACACAGCTTTGTAACTCATTCCATTCTATGGGGTTCTACAGTTTATTAAGGCGTAATAAAAACACACTTTTCTGATTTTTATTTGTAAAACATTTTAAAACTATGCATCAATTACCTTCCACTTCCACACAGTTTTGGTTGGTATATCACAAGAAATGTTTCCAAAAATGTCCGTTTATTGCTGCAAAGTGGTACAATGTAAAATAGACTCAAAGTAATTATGTTGCAACTTTTTTACATTAATAAACGTTTTTCCATAAAAATATAGTAATGTACAGTACTGTCTAATACAGAAAGTGATAACATTTTCTAGAAGACTTTACCTCATTCTCTTAATCATTCATCACTTTGTTGAAGGCTGTTTGGCAACAGCTGCAGTTTTGTATCTACCATGCTGGGCAGATTTGCACACCTGGATTTGGCAGTTTATTTCTTTCCATCTGGCAGGGCCTTTTGAGCTCTGTCAGAGCGAATAGATGAGCCACTCAAAAACAGCCAGATGATTATTTTCTTTAAGCACCTCTCAGTATATGTGTGCATTCGTCCCTCTGTCAGCTATGAAAAATACGAGTTTGTCCTAGACTAGCTCTACCACCGTGATCCTGCACTTTAAGCATGGTTCGGCTAAGTGCCTGGCATTTGTCAGCCCAACAGTAATGTGCAAAACTTTTCGACCAGTCATCATTTTAATGTATTTTGCTTCAAATAATAATTTTCAATCATTTTGAATAGTAGGTCTCCATCCTTTCAGAAACGCTGTCCAAGTACTGAAAACAGACTGGATGTACCTTTGCACATTTGAAATATGTGTAACAGCACAGAGATATCGGAGTTGCCGAACAGAGGCAGTCACAGCTATTAATTGGCTTGTAAGTGTGGTGTGGGAGGTTGTCCAGACAATGTCCAGCTCCTACTGATGATGCTATTGTCTGTCAGCTTGCGCTTCTATATAAGCACACTGATGCATGGCTGGCGGCCTCTGGTCTGAGGGAATTAGCTACTGAAGAGGCGGTTTAATGGCCTTGAGTTTGTCTTTGTAATTTTTTTCACCCACTAATAGTTTACTGTTTCTGTCTGTATACATTTTAGAGGGTTTTATTATTTAGTTTCTGACCTGCTTTATGAAAGGACATAAATCACCCAATCATTAAAGGCCCCTAAATTAAAAAAAATGGGTGAATGTTGGTACATTTGTGAATTTGTAGATAACAGCAAATTTTGCAGAAAAAAGTAAACTGAAACCAAGCAAAAATGTTAAAATAAAATCTGAAAAAAGGCCTATACACATTGAGTATTATTATGCAAGAGCACTTGGAAGATTTTACCAGAAAGTCTGGCTCACTGGAAGAAATATTAAACTAAATAAGGTCCTTGTACAATACTGTAGTCCATGGAGCTCTATTGTCTACTGGTTGTGACTAATCAGAACAGACAGACTTTTTCTTTGTGCTTTAAGTCCTTTTCTGGTTGGTTGCTCAGTCAAGCCATACACTCGAATCTGCAATGAATCCATGTGATTCCAGACTTTTTCCAATTAGCAATTATCGAAGCCACTGAGCTCCAGGGATTACCAGGTTTCTAAATTATTTTTTGTTCTTGTCTAGGTCTATACCTTACCACAGTTTTATCACAGGGTCTGCAGGGAATGCCTTGGGCTTTATAACTTAAATTTTATTCTGCAATGCAGTTTGAGTTATTGGGTCTTATAAACAGAAGTGTGTCCCCCTAAACTCCATCCAAGTTATTAATTGAAGTACCGGTGGACTCTTTTCAAGTTTATATGAAAGTGTTTTAAAGCAAAAAGGATGCAACTGACCAATACTTTAGACAAACACTGTCATTTCCTGGACAATATTGTTTTTGGATATTTATTTTGCTTGGTCTTATGAAAAAACAATTCTCATGTCATCTGGTGCTGGTATGCATGGATACACTGACTGACACTGCAGGAGTTTTCACTCTACAGTAGGTCAAAAATACCTGATTTATACAAGCGAACATCACAGCACCTTTTATTTGTAAAATGCAACATCTGAGAAGAATTGTTTTTCTTTGTGTGTGTCCAGAGGACGAAAGTGGTACTAGCCTATACCAGCCCCTAAAGATCATTGCCTTGTGCATTGTGCTTTCAGCCTTTTGTCCGTCATCCCACCAACAATGGTTAACTGTTTGAGCCTTTTTGTCTCGAGGCAGCAAGATGTGTGTTTGTGTTTGGACACCAAAGTGGCATGATATGCATGTACTCTTGGATAAAAAACAATGCAACTTTTTAGTTTCTCTGTGAGATGATGAGCGAAATGAAGCTGAACGGTTTTTTAAACTTTGTAAAAACATAAATAAAAAAATATTCACAGTATATATGCATATAACCATTAATATCCTATAATAGCAGGTCAGAATAAATATAACAAAGAAACAGTGTCTACCTCTGTTATCTAATTCGGTGATAAATGATTAAATACAGTTTCCTTCGTATCCACTTTAATTCTATGACTAATAAAACTAATGCTAAGTATTTTTTTTATTTTAGGGTAGGTTTATTTTAGGTTTTTTTCCTTTTTTGCTGCATTACAACAAAACTGACTATCCAATAGCAATTCAAGCTGTCGAGACATTGAAAATGTTGTTTTTTAAACTAAAGTCATGAGGCAGCAATCCTGGTTAAAAGGCTCATGATTTATTGAACATGAACAGTGATGATTTAGAATTTGCATCATTGTTTAATTGACAAGTAATATAATATAGTACTTTAGCTAGTTTATGAATACTTCTTTAAAATAGACTTGTTACTGTGTTTTTTTAAGCTAAGTTTATGACTTTGAGTTTAAAAAAGACAATGTAAAAGTAAAATAGTTATTTTTTATATTCAAAATGCTATGCCAGTTGCAAAAAACGTCCTATTTATCTAAGCATCTTACCTACACTCATGAAAGGAGACACCAAGATACTTAAACTCCTCTGCATGAGGCAATGTATTATCTTCATTATCATTTCTAAAACTCTACTTGCACAGATGTTCCATTAAAGTGCACACAAATCATGAAGGTGTTTGCAATTCTGGTCAGATATTTAGAACCACACCATATTATTTTGGGTATTTAATGATCTTAACTGTGATTTTCCAAGAATAATTTTATTATCCTTACAACTTCAGTGGCTTTCTACAATTTTTTTGTATGCAACCATCAACAAGCTTCTGGCTTGTTGATGGTTGCATTAATCTGGTGGCATTAATCTGGCTACATATTTGACCACTTTTGTTTGGCAAACATGGCATGGTAATTTAAATTAGTAGATTTTCTGGCACAATTAAGCAAATTTTCAAGAGGGCTGAGGTCAAGGCTTTTCAGAGAACTATATCTTGTCAGAGAAATATATATTGTCTTTAAAAATTAAACTTGCATGCTGTATCAACATTTCAGCCTGGAAGAAGAATTGCTCAAATGCACCAATAAAAATATCAAAATTAATTTCAAATTCATGCCATTGATTGGTGTACATAATCCTCTAAATGGCACTCCATAGCAAAACCGTTCTAAAGTAACCTGTAGCTTATCATCTAAATGAGTATTGGACTTGTAGAGGTACATCACATGCAGTATAAACAGTGATTCTTCCTCTTTAGGAAGCAGTTAAGTTCACAATTAATTAATTAATTATCTCATGTTTAGAACGGGTCTCTAGCTCCAAATGTATTTGAACTTCATGATGTTAACAAAACCTTAATGCCAAAACAACATTGACAGATGACAGAGAGGCAACCGTATAAATAAAAGAAAAACTTTTCGATGGTCTCTTTTCTTTCATTCCACACGAACTGTGATCGTTTTTCAGGTTATTCATCAGAATCTGATACAGTAAGGATATCAATAATAAAACTGGTTTAAAGAACATAAACTGATGTCAAAGTTCAGATAATAATGTGTACACACACACATGAACATACATTTGAAATGATACATACATTCTACAATGCATTTTTATGGCTAATTGCCCAATGACTGTGTTGTCTTGGAATGTAGGAAACATTATGTCACATTCAGATTTTTAGATCTGTGACAAAAATGATCCACTAAATTGTAACCATTATAAAACCAAGGACAGAAACAGACTTGTAAACACTGAATTTTACCAGTCAATTAAGCCCCACACTGTATAAGCTGAATATTTATATCTGTGAAAATGAATGACGAGCGATTGGAAAACAATTCATAATGGTAAATCTTTACATATTTTATTTCCCCATTTGCATTTCAGATTGTGCTTCTAGGCTGAAAAATGTAGCAATTTATGAGCTGATAGTAGTCAGAGGTCAGTCCAGGGTCAATGAAAAGGTTTTTGATGTGAATTAGCATTATCTTGAATGTACCACCTGCAAAGTGAACCCTTTAAATAATCAGATGTTACTTTTAGGACATTTATTAAAATACATTTAACCACTGCTCAACATATCAAGAGCTGGTGCCACAGTTCCAGAGTGCAGAACTGTAACATTTACGTATGTCGTCTCTGAACAGTCAGAATCACTTAAAATTTCATCCTTTCATAAAAAAAGGCCTCTTTAAACTTTAAGTCGAAGCCTTCTTTAACAACACTAACCCCTCATCAGTTGCACAACTTTTGGCAGATTCTGAACATAAACATAATTAAAGGCCAGATTTCATACACTTTAAATGTTTTTAAACATTATTCATATACAGATACATGTATACACAGTTCCAACCAGAATTGTAGCTACTCTGTACAAAAAGATACATAACATTTTTTTCTTAATATCTGACATTAAAGCAGACCAATATTTTCCTAGTCAGGTAGAAAGACTGAAATTATTTCCATTTGCTAATATCCAAAATATTGACAAAGTCATTTTTTTTTTTTTTACTTTCTTCAAAATTCAGAGGTTTACATAGATTTCCCTAGTATTTGGCATATTTTTCTATTACAATAAAGCCCTTGGCTCAAACATTTTGGATGTCCATAAACAAGTTTCTCTTGATAGTTTGTGGGAAGTTTGGCCCATAAGTCATTGTGTAACTAATTTAGAGGTACAATAAGGGTCATTGTACATTTGAAAGGCCAGTTTGTGTCCAAGCTTTGATGTTCTTGCTGATAACTTGAATCTTTAATATTTCTACATAATGTTCTTTCCTCATTATAGCATCTGTTTTCTGAAGTGCACACGTCCCTCCGGCAGCAAAACAGCCACACGTGATGCCTTCACCCCTGTACATCCCAGTTGAGACGGTGTTCTTACAGCATGACCAAACAATTCAATAATCTATTCTCCTTCAGGAACTGTACGATGACTGGACATTTACATGGTTTTTGTAGTTGCATATAATGGTTTGAACAGGTGAATCTTGGACCTTCAAGCATTTGAAAAGTATAGTCTGAACCAGAGTTGAACCAGACATGTGGACGTCCACCAATCTCTTTCTGATGATTTGACAAATTTCTTTTGATTTTCCCATGTCACAGAAGGTTTTAGGTGTTGCCTTTAAATACACTCACATGTCTCATTTTAACTTAAATCTTGTGACACTTATAAAGCAATAATATTCAATGTAAACTTCTGACTTTGAAGAAAGTAATAAGCAAAACATTAATAATGTTGGTGAATCTTAGCTGACCTAGAATAGGAACATTTTACAACGATAAAAAATGGTTATGTCTTTTTATACAGTGTATTTAAATAACTAATTTCAACTGTATTATTCTTAATATTGTCATTATTGTGCTTTACTTTTGTAAAATATCTTATCTACATCCTTCATGTAAATCTCATGCTCATTCAAATCAAGTGAGGTATGGATCTTGTAATTTTTAGGTAAATCTTTTAATAGTTCGTTACATTTTGCTCTTAGTAAGTGGAAACAGGAACCATACAACACAGCTTCATTGCAGTCAGATCTCATATAAGGTTGGCCAAGCTGGAGGCAGTCTCTCTGCGAGCGTGGCGGTTCATGTGTCCTGACACAGTAAACACATTCAGAACTCGGTCTACAAGTCTTCGTCCATGCCTTGTCCTCTCAAGCAGGACAGCAACCACAGTGTATATCACGACACCCACGACAGCCACTCCTCCTCCTGCCAGCAAAACCACTCCAGAGATGTACATGTCGTTGAGAGCCTGACCTGGCTTTGGCATGTGGTGAACCAGGGCCAAATGTAGGAGAACCCCTCCACAGATCAACAGTGACAGCCCTGTGATCAAAACCACCAAAATGTCTGACAGGCCGCCACTCTTTAACATGTTTATCTGGTGTCGGCTTCGGACGCAGTTCATGTCCTGCACGGCCGAGCTGAGCAGTTGCTTGAGTAGGACCCCCAGAGCCAACAGGCACAGGGCCGTGCCTGCTCCAAGTCTCCATTCACTTGATACGCTGGTGGTGGTGGAGAGAAGGCCGACGCCTCCGAGTCCACAGCCCAGGATTAGAAGCACAGCAATGCAGTAGCAAAGTACAGACTTCCCAGGATCTCTGAACCACCACAGCTCTACCTGCTCCTCAAGGATGCTGTGCTGAATTTGGGCTGGGTCTACTGGACCATTAAGGCCCAGATCTTGGCCTCTGTCTCCATTCAGAGGGGGAAAGTTGTCCAACTCTGGCATCCTGCTGCCAGTCCCAGCCTGCTGAATATGGATGACACCACCACAAAGAAAGCTGAATCCACTGATAACCTTGGTCCTTATCAGATTTCTCAATAACAAGAACAAAAGAAGATTCCAGACTATTTAGGTAAAATACTCCTTATTCTAACTGTGGAAATTTAAAATGTGACAGGAGCTGGTAGGACTCGGTTAAGCCCAGTGTCTTTGGATTTTATCTGCAGTGGTGTGTACAGAAAGGTCCCCGAAAGTCAGCTTAGGTCTGTTGCCCCAGTGCGAATGAAAATCTTTCTAGCTCACAGCTAGTGGATACAAATTGTCCTTTACTGCATCAATATTCAAAGCAAAGAATCTGAGCTGCAGCAGCAGCAGCAGAATTTTTAGCTTGTCCCTCCACGGCAGCAGCAGTCACCTGGAAGATAAGACAGACATATTAAGTAGCGTGTGGGGTGTATTTTCTCACTGATTCTGAGATCAGTGGCAAGCACACTGCAATGACTGACTGGGTACATTTATTCTGTTCCTCACCAGACAATAAATCACCGCACAGAAATAGATCCAATGCTCCTCCATCTTTCTTCCCCACCAAGCCCATACAGAGGCACTTTACTAAAATGTCTAAATGTGCACAAAAACTTAAATCCTGTTAGATTCAAAGGATTAAAGCTCTATTGAATAAACAACACTTAGTAAAGGTGTCTGGTCAGCATATGATAAAGAATCTAGTCTTTTTATGCTGAGTAAAGAAAAAACGTTCAGTATAACTTCTTTGTATATTGTAAAACACCCAAAATATTAAAATGTACTATTAAACAAACAATGAAAAACAAAATATATATCAACGATCAAACTGTTGTGAGTTTCTAAAATGTCTGAGACCTTTTTTTATTTCTTTTTAGTGTCAGATTGGATAGTTGTGTTTGCAGGGACAGCTATCATTAGGTGTAGTTAAGTATTCCTTAGCCTAAAACATACAATTTTAAAATTGTAAAAAAAAAACTTCTCAGCTACACAAACTTAAATATTCTGGAAATCAGAACCCTTTAGAATTTAGATATTAACAATTATTTACTTTTAAAATTATTAAACACATTTGTTATGATAGTTTTGCAAAATACTGCAGGTTTAAAATCTTATATTTGGTTTGTTGCTCTCCACAGTGTTCTCCAAACATATTCAGCATCAAAGAGCTCCCACCATACTTTACAGTGGGCAAAAGACTGATTTCCTTGTATTTATCTATTGTTTATGACAGGTGGTGGGTTTGTGCAAGTAAAACAGAAAATGCTTTTTCCTAGCATACTTAGAAACAATCAGCATATAGTTTGTAACTAAATATCGCAGAATGCCACTCTTTGCTTCAGTTTTTATTAGTAAGCTTTGGAGATTTGGAGACTTATCCCTTAACCTGCTCACTATGCTTGGTGGCAGCATAAACATACAGGGGTTGGACAATGAAACTGAAACACCTGGTTTTAGACCACAATAATTTATTAGTATGGTGTAGGGCCTCCTTTTGCGGCCAATACAGCGTCAATTCGTCTTGGGAATGACATATACAAGTCCTGCACAGTGGTCAGAGGGATTTTAAGCCATTCTTCTTTCAGGATATTGGCCTTGTCACTACGTGATACTGGTGGAGGAAAACGTTTCCTGACTCGCTCCTCCAAAACACCCCAAAGTGGCTCGATCATATTTAGATCTGGTGACTGTGCAGGCCATGAGAGATGTTCAACTTCACTTTCATGTTCATGAAACCAATCTTTCACCAGTCTTGCTGTGTGTATTGGTGCATTGTCATCCTGATACACGGCACCGCCTTCAGGATACAATGTTTGAACCATTGGATGCACATGGTCCTCAAGAATGGTTCGGTAGTCCTTGGCAGTGACGCGCCCATCTAGCACATGTATTGGGCCAAGGGAATGCCATGATATGGCAGCCCAAACCATCACTGATCCACCCCCATGCTTCACTCTGGGCATGCAACAGTCTGGGTGGTACGCTTCTTTGGGGCTTCTCCACACTTAACTCTCTCGAATGTGGGGAAAACAGTAAAGGTGGACTCATCAGAGAACAATACATGTTTCACATTGTCCACAGCCCAAGATTTGTGCTCCTTGCACCGTTGAAACCGACGTTTGGCACTGGCATGAGTGACCAAAGGTTTGGCTATAGCAGCCCGGCCGTGTATATTGACCCTGTGGAGCTCCCGATGGACAGTTCTGGTGGAAACAGGAGAGTTGAAGTGCACATTTAATTCTGCCGTGATTTGGGCAACCGTGGTTTTATGTTTTTTGGATACAATCCGGGTTAGCACCCGAACATCCCTTTCAGACAGCTTCCTCTTGCGTCCACAGTTAATCCTGTTGGATGTGGTTCGTCCTTCTTGGTGGTATGCTGACATTACCCTGGATACCGTGGCTCTTGATACATCACAAGAACTTGCTGTCTTGGTCACAGATGCGCCAGCAAGACGTGCACCAACAATTTGTCCTCTTTTGAACTCTGGTATGTCATCCATAATGTTGTGTGCATTTCAATATTTTGAGCAAAACTGTGCTCTTACCCTGCTAATTGAACCTTCACACTCTGCTCTTACTGGTGCAATGTGCAATCAATGAAGACTGGCTACCAGGCTGGTCCAATTTAGCCATGAAACCTCCCGCATTAAAATGACAGGTGTTTCAGTTTCATTGTCCAACCCCTGTAGGTCCTCCTCCAGCATTGTTTTTCACAGTTCAAGTTGTTTTACACTTTTTAACTGATGCTCACACAGTTTTTCTCAAGACTCAAACTTCCTGTTTAGACTGTGTATAAAAGAAAAGAACTTGTGCAGACTCCAACAACCTTTTCTATTTTTCATTATCACTATGGTAATGAGCTGCCACTACAGCAGCGGCTTGCTAAAAAGAAGGATCAGCCTCCTACAAAATAAACACTTTGCATTTTAGGACACAAACAACATTCAGGAGCAAACGCACAAGCTATTTTTTTTTTTTTTTACTATTTTCTTCCAAACTCAAAATACAAGAATATCAGCTGAGTTCTAACATCTTGCGTGCTCTGCAATGGCTTAAGTTTTATAATGCATCATGTACATAACCATCATTATATTTGGCACAATGTGTTCAATTTCCCCTTCTCTGCTTCTTCAGTTATTTCCCTGACTCTCAGCAAATTCTGCCACAGCAATGTTATTTGTAATGCTATCCTAGACCCTTAACAAAATCATGTTAGCACATAGAGTACACACTGATAGACTAAACATCCACAAGGTAATGGCAGTCAACAGCTTGCCTTTAAAAACCTGTCAGCAGCTCTATTTCCATCAAAGTCAGCAGCGCGCAGCATGGGCCTGGGCGCTCCGACGTAAGCTGACAGGAGTTACAGCTTGTCCTCGCCAGTCGGTGATCTCGCAAACAAAAATGCTGCTCCGGCAAACCAAAAACTATGACAGTCTAAGTAAACAAAACATGATCTTGGATTCTGTTTTAAGATTGGAGTTTTTTTTTTACCTTCTCCATCTTTGGAAGCCATTTTGAAACCACACACATTTCATTCCTGACTTTTTTTTTGCAATTATTTACAAAAACTACCTAAAAAAACTAAGTAACTGAATGGGAGAGTGAACAGGTGTTGCATTGCGCTGACGCAGAGCAGTAGCAACCTGACATGGGGAGATTAAGGGTGCATAACCAAGGTGTGAAACCAAGAGTGAGGTAATTACAGCAGAGCATGGGGGGTGGGAGGTGTTTATTGGCAACAAGCTGTCCTGGAAGTTCTTCACATCTTGTGTCTGATGAATAATTAGGCTAAAACACACACATGGTGCAAATGTGTGTTTTTAGCTGGCAATAGTTGTAAATGAATAGCAAATGTTGACAATATGAATGTGACATGTAGTTCTATTATTTATGTGGCGTGACTGTGCTGTTTGTCAAAGAAAGACATAAATGAAGACACATTTGGAGTGTAAGTTGTGTGTGTGTGTTTGTTTGTGTGTGTTTGTGAGTCACTAATTAATCCCAGCTGGTTTGAGCTCAGTGTCAGTGACAGGTAAGGCCACAGAAATAGCACCATAATTGAGTTGTGCTGTATGTGTGTGCTATTTTTTTATAGTGTCTGAAAGGTTGAGCCACCCAAGGTGTAAAGCTGAGAACAATCTTTTATACTGAAACAACATCTACAGCTAACTTTTACCAAGGTCTCCTTGATTCATACCGCACCGTTTCTTGAAATATTGTTTTTATTTTCTTCAACAGCCCATAAAAGTAGGAAAATCCATATGATTAAACCAGAGGCAACCCCATACGACAAAGATCATAACAAAGATAAAATTGAAGACTTAATGACACAACTATATCTTACTTGAGTTTTGTTGGCCGCAGTCTGATCACCACAGATGCACAGAGGCACAACCACTGGACTGTGTCTGCCTATCCATTATGTGACCTCTAAATTCTAGTCATATCAGCTGTGTCAGGTTAGTATCATAAATATCAGTGAAAAGCACTGACTCATTGCTTTACTGTTCACTGTCCTCCTTTAAAGAAACAGACAGTTGATTGAGTAGGACAAACAATCATAAACTATTAAATTGAGATTTCAAAACATAACTGTGCTGGCTTATCTGAACATCACTACAGGCCTTTCTGATTTTTTGTTTACTTCAATCTAGATTTCAGAGCCATTTATGCCCCTTTTCCATTAATACCTACTTAGCATGGGTTGTCTCGGGTCAGTTCTACACTATACTGTTTGATTCATTTACCATTACAAATGAGTATCTTAATGTGGGTGGGATCATCAATAGCAAGACGGCCCCAGTAACGCGATATAGTGACACAAAAAAAAAACAACAACAATGCAGGACCTGCTAATTTACAGTTTTTGTCAGCCTCAGAGTAAAATGACAACTTATAAAAGGCTAGGGGACAATACGAGGTACTCTGGAATAGTACAGGAGGGAGAGGGAAGCCATGGAGCAGTACCACTTGTGAGGGTAAGCTAACGATACCTATTGATCACATACACAATAAGCCAAGCGTATCATGATTTAATGTTTGAAGATATTAGTTAGTTATTATAATATGTATACTGGGTGACACTGGGAAGCCGGAGAGAGAAGGCGGTATTGACACGCCTCAGAATTGGCCATGGAGGCCAATTTTTTTCAAAGCAGATAGGAAAACATCAAACGGGGGCATGTAGTTATTGTGATCAGTGAGACACAGTTGAACATAATAGAGTGTAACAAGTACACAGATGAACATAAACATCTAACATCAGTTCTAAGTAGAGAGAAAAAAAAGCACTTATCTAATCAATATATTAGGAGAAATATCAAAAAGTATCTATATATCTATATATATCTACAGGGGTTAGACAATGAAACTGAAACACCTGTCATTTTAGTGTGGGAGGTTTCATGGCTAAATTGGACCAGCCTGGTAGCCAGTCTTCATTGATTGCACATTGCACCAGTAAGAGCAGAGTGTGAAGGTTCAATTAGCAGGGTAAGAGCACAGTTTTGCTCAAAAATATTGAAATGCACAAACATTATGGGTGACATACCAGAGTTCAAAAGAGGACAAATTGTTGGTGCACGTCTTGCTGGCGCATCTGTGACCAAAACAGCAAGTCTTTGTGATGTATCAAGAGCCACGGTATCCAGGGTAATGTCAGCATACCACCAAGAAGGACGAACCACATCTAACAGAATTAACTGTGGACGCAAGAGGAAGCTGTCTGAAAGGGATGTTCGGGTGCTAACACGGATTGTATCCAAAAAACATAAAACCACGACTGACCAAATCACGGCAGAATTAAATGTGCACCTCAACTCTCCTGTTTCCACCAGAACTGTCCGTTGGAAGCTTCACAGGGTCAATATACACGGCCGGGCTGCTATAGCCAAACCTTTGGTCACTCATGCCAATGTCAAACGTCGGCTTCAATGGTGCAAGGAGCACAAATCTTGGGCTGTGGACAATGTGAAACATGTATTGTTCTCTGATGAATCCACCTTTACTGTTTTCCCCACATCCGGGAGAGTTACGGTGTGGAGAAGCCCCAAAGAAGCATACCGCCCAGACTGTTGCATGCCCAGAGTGAAGCATGGGGGTGGATCAGTGATGGTTTTGGGCTCCATATCATGGCATTCCCTTTGGCCCAAAATTGTGCTAGATGGGCGCGTCACTGCCAAGGAATACCGAACCACTCTTGAGGACCATGTGTATCCCAAAGTTCAAACATTGTATCCTGAAGGCGGTGCCGTGTATCAGGATGACAATGCACCAAAACACAGCAAGACTGGTGAAAAAGATTTGGGTTTCATGAACATGAAAGTGAAGTTTTAAATCTCCCATGGCCTGCACAGTCACCAGATCTACAATTATTGAGCCACTTTGGGGTGTTTTGGAGGAGCGAGTCGGGAAACGTTTTCCTCCAAAGTATCACGTAGTGACCTGGCCACTATCCTGCAAGAAGAATGGCTTAAAATCCTCTGATCACTGTGCAGGACTTGTTAATGTCATTCCAAGACGAATTGACGCTGTATTGGCCCCAAAAGGGGGCCCCACACATACTAATAAATTATTTGGGTTAAAACCGGGTTTCAGTTTCATTGTCCAACCCCTGTATATCTATTTATATCTATATATATAGATATATAGATATATAGATATGTGTATAATAGATAAAATTTATATATATATATTGTGGTGTATATCTATATATATATATATGTGTTATATATTATATATATATATATGGTATATATTATATATATAGATATGTTTTAATATATATATATATAATAGTGTTCTATATAAAATATAGAAAAATTATAATATATAAGATATATATAAAATATATATAATTTTATATAGATATATAGATATATATAGTTTATATATTAATATATATTTTAATATATATAATATATATATTTTATATATATATATAATATATATATAAAATATATATATATATAGAGAGAGATATACCCTGAGGTATATTCCCATCTGGCGGGTGGCGGTATATGCGCCATGAGCTGTTTTGCCAACCGCCAGCTAAACTCCAAAAGAAGAAAAGACTAGTGACACCGCCCCCTACCAAAACATTGAACAGCAGACTTCTGACGTTGCGTTTACAGCACAACTCGGCACGGTTGGAACCGCAAGTAAGCAGGTACTAAAAATTTTAACAGTTCCACAAAACCGTAACTAATGGAAAAGTCTAAAATGCAAGTAGAGCCATGTCGAACCATGTTGTGTAGGGACTATTGGAAAAGGGCCATTAGAGGAGCTTATTCTTATCCTGGCCACTTCACATTCAACTGTGAACCACATTCAGATGTACTGAACCACGCTGGGTAGGGAATAGTAGAAAAGTGGAATTGAAGATCAGTAATCTCCATAACAGACTGGGAACACGTTTTAGATGCATCTGATGGAGGGTTAGATAAGAGCTTGCAACAGGGTGTGGAAAATGGTTAAAAAATCTCATGTAAATCAAAATAAGCTGCAAAGCAAAGAAAACCAGCAGTCAAATAAATTTATATCACAATTTTATGATATGTGTATTATTAGAATTTGCCAAAAAAGTTTTACATATTATCTTCATCCTGTCTACTTTTAGGTCAAGGCTTAAAACTTTCCTTTTTGATCAAATTTAGAGTGGCCTAGGTGATACTGAGCTATCTCTGTAGTTATGCCGCTATAGGCTTAGACTACTGGAGGACATAATGACCACTTTCCCCCACTCTGCTATATTATCCTACTATTCTCAAATGTTGAACTATTTGCTGTTAGTTCAACCTTTAACTTTATGTTCTCTCTCAGTTTTTTATCTTCATAGAATCTGAATCTGGCCTGGCGCTCTTTTTAGCTGTGATACCTACCTGCAGGGGGCCATCGGCTGAGCTACAGCTGCCAACAGCAGTGTTTTCCTTCTATAGATGATATACCATGCATGGTCTGTCAGTGTTTAATCCTGTCTGTCTCCTACACATAGCTACTGGATAAGCTTTGCACTGTGTAGCTTCTCTCCATAAGATGAAGCTACTATAGGAGCTACTACTGACAATAACTTTTAACTTGTCTTCAACATAGAAAGTACTCCTGGATCAATACTTCTGTGTTCTTTTTGTGTGCATGTTATGTCTTTTCAAACCCCCAGTCGGGCATGGCAGCTGGCTGCTCAAACTGAGCCAGGTTCTGCTAGAGGTTCCTTCCTGTTAAACGGAAGTTTTTCTTTGCACTGTCAAAACATGCATGCTCAGTTTGAGGGACTGCTGCAAGGTCAATGATACAATGCAAGCAACTGCCCACTGTTGCTACATGTTCATCCAGGAGGACTGAATGCTGCAAGTCAATGAATCAGTGCAATCTGCAGAAATTCTGTCTTCCTGCTTAATCTTTTAGCCATTTCTTGAAGCAGCTTTCCTACATAGACTATAGTGATATATATAAATATAGATTCTCTAAACGCACTTCACAAAATTTACCTTGCATGTTCATTGCGGAAAGACACATAACGCTTAACAAATTGAGAAACTTTACAACTTTGCAGTGAATTATTTTTCTCTGTTAAAGTACAGTATTTCAGCTCTTTAATTGATCTGTTGATGCCAACTAAAAACCAACCAGTAGTCAGTCTATATGGTTAAAGCGAAAATTTCATATTATTTTAGGTTTAAGATTTAAGGTTTAGGTCTATATTTAAAAATCTCAAAATGAAAAAAAATAAATTGCAGTCTACCTTTTGAAAGTTTTTCAAAGCAGATTAAAAAAACACTTTTCTGACAAAAATTTGTCTATGGAGCAATATATCTCTAAAACAGAAAGACACTAACTACAATGTGTGGATGATGAGCATATGTACCAGCAGAGCAGGACTGCCAATAGTATTAAAAAGATAATAAATTGTTTTTCCTACAAAAAAGAGCTCCCTAAAGGAACCGTTGAATGGATTTGTGGCGACTTTATGGCAACAAGAGCACTTCTACTTTCCCTAAAGATCGTACTACATGGAAAAAGTGATTGAGATCCGTGAAAGTAAATATGGCAAGAGAGTGGATTTCTACTCAACCTGCAAAAACTTTCTATTTAAAGCATATTTTAAATAAACAGATAACACTTACGCAGTCTTATACAGAATCTGCAGAATTTCAACTTAAAGGTAAGGAATAACCCAAGGCTCAGTGACAGGAAAGCAACACAGATAATGCCACAGCATCAAAAGATAGCAGCAACCGTGGGTATATAGTTGGTATAACCATTTGTCCACACAAAGTAACACTGCTGGTCAGAATAACAGTAGAAATTACAATATCTACCTAGTAGGTACCAGTTAGGTCTCAGACATTTCTCCTGAGTTCCTTCTCCTCACTCGACAAACCACTGTTTAAATGTTTTAGAGCTGTGATATGACTAGCTTTGTATTGGGTGGTCTATGTGTTATGCATTGATGCTCAGGATCAGTGTTATTTATGCAATGTAAACACCTTTTGGCAGTTTTCAATTATTTCTTTCATGTTTTTATTTTTTTTTTTCAGTTATTACTGAAGTTCTGAAACGGAATTTACTATAACCATGTGCGACAAGCTTGAACACAACTGAAAAGAGCAGTAGGAAAGATGATCCAATATGCCCTTGAATGAACTTCCACATCCCTTGGCATGACCTACGATCCCAAATTGCTGATCATATCAATTTCCTTTACTCTTTGAAGTACCTTTCGAAAACCAGTAGAAAGCTGCACAAGTGACAATTATGACAGATCTCAAATATTTGACGACATTGACAACAAATGTATGTCTCTAAGCTGACAGAAATAATGAATGTATTCCAGATGCTCGGCCCTGCAATATAAACTGAAATGGAAAAAGTCAGGTGGATAAATGAAAACTCTTCAAAGACACAGTAACTGTAAACTCTGGACACAGAGAATCATTCTGTCTCCTTTTCGCTGTATCTGCTGGCTCTATGTTTTCAGCCTGCTAGGTCATCAGAGGAGCTGTGCCTCAAAGTAAAACACTATATACTTCACTCCAATTACCTGGGAAGCTTTGGGATGCCGGTATTCCCCTCTCTGTTATGTTGGCCAGCTGGATTCATTTCACTGGCTATTAGCACCTCATTTTATTGTTGATCCGTGGTTCTTTTAAAATTGGTTGTCTGGCATATGCTAATCAGAGTCCTGATCATCAGCAGAGAAAGTTGAAAAACAGCAACCAACATTGAGGGAATAATGCTGCTCTAAAAGTTAATTTCCAAGCAATTAGTGTGTTGCTAGATGTCACGGGTTACAGGAGACAAAGGCACGCCCAAGGTGTGTGAAGTCCCACAAGAGTGCCTGCTTCTGGTTTCCTCAGGTGAAACGAACTCATAGAACAATTCTGTCTCAGCTTTTGACTCAATCCTTTTAATCAATTAAAAATTTTGGTGCTCACCTCAATCCAAAATTAGTGTTCATATTCTGTATGTTATATAATGGGGTTTCCTTCTGTATCTTTGGTTTCCACATTAAGTATTTTGATGACACCTTGCCCCAGAGAAAAAGCTAGAACAAGACTGTTCTGTCAAATACATAAAGTAAAAACATGCCCAGGGGAAAACATGATCCTTCTCCTCCAGCTGCTGAATTTCCCGCTGTGTGTGATTTTATCCAAGAGCATGGGGTACGGCTGACAGGGAGTCACAGGAGTTACTGTGATATGTTGCCGTGGTGACAACGTGATGCTCTCCTTCACGCTCACGCTCACACGCACTCCAACCCCCACCCTCTCCTCTAGTCAGGCGTTCAATCTCTTGGCGTCCCCACGGGCGAGGAGAGGGGTCAGGGTTGGTTCCATCTGTCTATGTGATGGGCACTGGTGCCAAGCGCCACAGGGGCTGGAGGGAGAGGAGAGCAGGCTCGTGTGGAGTGGGAGGGTAACGGATGTTTCTGAACAGTCATGTGGGACTTCAAATGGGGGATAAGGCTGAAAAGTGGAAAGAGCCTGAGAAGGAGGTAAAGATGAGAAAAAGGGTCTGAAGATAAAGGCAATTGCTTGGGGCTAGGGATATTGCTGTTCTATGTGGGTTTTGTTGTTGCTGGCAAAGAGAATTGTTGCTGAATAGGTCCTTATGCAGACAAGCTGAATTTTCCTTTTTTTCCTCTCGACACAATGGTCAGGAAAAGAGCCTGGGCTGCCCCACTCTGTCCGGAAACAGTGCAGAGTCAATTGGCAAATCAGTGTCACTGTCCTCTCTCTGTCAGGGATCACAAAGGAAAACCTAAGAGACAAAAAAAACAGTATCGTGGGTATAAGAAGTGTACACACCCCAAATAAATGCCAGGTTTTTGTGACTGAGTGTAGGATAAATAATTTCAGAACGTTTTGTACCTTAATGTAACACCGATTCTGCATTATTTATTTGAAAAAAAAATGAAAAGAATAAAAATAAAATACAAAACCTGGTTGCATAAGTGTGCACACCCTTAAACTAATAATTTGACGACCAACCTTCAGGCCTAATTCCAGCTTCCAGATCCACTATCAGTTATAGAAAATTTCATTAAATGTAAACAAAGTGTAACTGTCCTGGTAAAATTTTGTTCACATTTGCAATCTTTACCTAAAGCAACAGTTTGAAGAGTGTTTACAAATGATCAAAATTATCTAATTTTACAAAGGTACCAGTCAGGAGAAGAGTAAAAAATCAGCATTAAATATAAAGTTCAATATGAATATTAAACATTTATTCCTTCACTCATGGTAAGTAGTTTGGGTGAACCCATTTATTAAGAAGCAAATGAGTGTGTTCTTTTTAAATCCTAATGACAACAGAAACTACCCACATTAACTTGAAAAACCTAGTTCTGTATACTGTGTATTGAAGAATTTAACATCAATCACAGCTTGAAGTGTTTTGCAGTGGATAAAAGTTTATTTTCTCAGAGGGTAAAGTTGCCCATTCCTCTTGTCAAAACACCTGAAGTTCCTGTAATTCTTGTGCTGACTCATTAGAGATCTCCTCAATGTGGCTTAATCATATTCACATGAAGAGACTGAGGTGACCACTCCAGAACCTTCACTTATTTCCTGCTGTAGCCAATGACAGGTCGACTTGGCCTTGTCTTCTGCATTATTGTCATATTGGAACACCCAGGTACATCTCATGCACAGCTTCTATGCTGATGAGGTCAAATTTTCCTCCAGTATTCTCTTCTTATCCCCAAAACGTCAGTGATCCATCTCTGTGTTTCACTGTAGAAATGGTATACCTTACATCATAGGCCTTATTGACTCCTCTCCAAATGCTTACAGTTATGGTCATACTGTTTTGGGGTTTGGTCTCATCACTACAAATAACTTGGTTCCAAATGTTTTCTGGCATGTCTCTTTGATTTTTCGTATTTCTTGTGGTTACTTCACAATGCAGCCCATTTTTCTTCAAATACCTTCTTATTGTGCATCTTGAAATAGCCACATCACTTTTTTCGAAGTCCTACATGAAAGGCTTCACAAAAAGAAAATTAAAGTTTTGCAATGACCAACCTAGAGCTTAGAATTAAATCTGACACAAAATCTGTGGAGTTGCCTGGAGATGGCTGCAGAATCTAGATCCTCACACTCTGATAGACTTGTCTTTTATAAGATATAGTGGGCAAAGTCAAGATTGACCACTATATCTGGCAGACAGAAGATTGAATGCTAAATTATAATCAGAATGTGGTTTAGCGAAGTATTACATTTTGCCTCTAAGGTAAATAATATAGGACAAAGGTCAAATTAAAGGTTGAATTGTTTTGAAATGATCTAAGCTCAATAAATGAAACAGTGTTGTCTCTACACATGGAAGACAAGTGAGCAGTCTGCACAGTCTGCCAAAAATCCTTGAAAGACCTTTGGATGACATGGCAAGTTTGAGACTGTTTGACTGTGCCTGTGCCCGGTTGTTTGTTTACTTTACATGCTGTATTATTGGCAGATTTCTCTCTGGGGTCATTTCCTCACGTATATATATGACCGCCATTCACTACTGAAAATCAAGTCCGTAAACGTCAAATTTCAGAGTCATCAAAACAGAGTTGCATTTCCACCACCTTTGGAACCCGGTGTGCCTCCCATTATATCTCCTGTTTTACTGGTGAATCCGCTGCTGTTTCGGACACATTGACGAATGCAGCAGGGGAAGAGAGCCGGCTTCCTTGTGTTGCTCTGTAAAATTTGGAGAAAAGAGGCGGTGCCAGGCTGGTCTCCACAATCCTAGGAGTTTCTCACACAGCTTGTCACCTGACCTCACTGCGTAGCTTGCCCCGTCATCCTGACCCATTTGTGGAATCCTCTACTCATCCCATAAAGGCTTTCTCCACTCAAATGGTGTTAATTAATGAATGCTCTATTGCAAACAAGTCCTTAATTTTAAATAACTTGTTTTGCACTGAGAACATAGAGCTTTTGGTTCAATTCTGAGACATGGCAGAAGGAAAATGAAGTTATGCATCTTCTACATGGGTGTCACAACCGGGGTGGATGTGGGTGTTTCAACACCCACACCTTTCCTTGTGAGATGGTTGATCACCCTCACACAGCACTTCCAGTCTCTTTCTTCCATATTGCCATTGCTGTATTTCCCCCTCCATCCCGTTTCTCTCCCCCTCCCTTTCCTGTTGAAACCTGACACAGGCTGTTGATTGGCTTTCGCGCCTTAAGTCCCACCTGTCTTGTGTTTGTCACACATTCAGTTTGTGCTGAGGTTACACCGGTATGTATCGATACAGATTTTGCTTAATGCTAACATATTTTTTCTCTAGCATATGTTAGCCAGAAAACATCAGTCTCTTGGTCATGTCAGTCAGATTCATGACACTGTCAAGTTTAGTATAATTAAGATGCAGAAAAGAAAAAGGCAAGAGAAGATTGACAACTTTTTCAAGAGAAATCATGTAAGTGATATTACTGTAAAAAGCTAAAAGCCTGTTTTTTCATGAAAAAATAATTTTTTTTTTTGAATTAAGCTTTTTTGTTTCAACTGAGTCATAAAGTATTTAAATCATTCTGAGCCCAATCTTTACCACTGCTCCCTTCTGGTTTAGGATTAGCATTTGCAGGAGGCAACTGCTAATCTGTTATGATTCTGGCCCGTCTGCCTGCTCTGCTCTCACTCATGCAATCAACTCATCTGCTTCACCTGTCTGCTGCTGCGCAATCAACGTCATGCCACACACTTGTGGAGCTGCAGTTATATACAGCCTTTTGACAGGCAGACGGTGCCAGATTTTCGAAGACATTTGTGAGTAGTTATCCAGCGTTCCTTCCTGACTGATCTCGTTCTCTGACCTTGCCTTGCCTCACGGATTTTGCCTTCCTGCGCAGGAAGAAAGCCTCCGTTTTCTGCCTCTGGTTTCATGCCTCTGCCTGCCCCTTGTCTGACGCCTCTAGCCCTGGAACTCGACTCTGTTTCTGTCCCTGGATTTACGTCACAGCCAAGCCACTGGTTTATTCAGCCTGAGTCCGCCTGGCTCTCTAGTCTGCCTGGAATTATTGTCAAGAGGACAATTGCAGCTCTCTGTGTTCCGGTCACAGCTTCAGCTGATTCCCCTGAGGATTTGGATCAGTCGGCAATCCGACTTTGGTCTGTTGGATTCTTCCTCATGAACTGTCTGGATCACATCCTCTTCTGGATTCTGTGCCTCATTCCCAGACTGAGAAGGTTAGTGGCTTTATCTAACTCTGTGCAAGTCCTGAGTTTTATTCAGCCACTAACTCGTGTCTCTGTCCTCAGTGATTCATAGAAGCTGACTGCTGCTCTCCTGCTTTCTGATCCTGAGTTACTGAATACACCTTTTAACTTTTCACTTTGTGTTTGGCTGAATTTGGGTTCTCTGTCTCAGGCCGTGATAGTAAAATCTGGCCAAAAGATGGACCCATCGCCAGCACAGCAGTGGCGCGCTAATGTTGATCACTCTATTGCCCGTCTAGATTCCGGCATGGGGGAAATAATTTCTATGCTGCGCTCCATGACTCCTGCCTCCACGCCACCGCCCTCACAGCCTGTTTCCCCCAGAGTTCCTGATCTGGTAAGAGAGCCTAGACTCACGCCTCACGAGCTGTTTAAGGGAGATCCTGACCAGTGCCGTGCTTTTCTTACTCAGTGTGAGATTCATTTTGAGCTTCAGCCTTCTTCGTTCCCTTCTGAGCGCTCTAAGGTGGCGTTTGTTATTTCCCTGCTATCTGGAAACGCTAAGCAATGGGGCACAGCGGAGTGGCAGAATGGTTTGGTCACGTGTGCTTCTTATTTCGTGTGCTTCTGATTTACGGGGGAGGAGGGAGAGGCGTCATAAGGAGGTTAAATCTTCCTCAGCTCACAGTCCTGTTCCCCAACTAGAACCCAAGAGTCTTCCACCCACTTTTGAACCCCGATATGACCATGAGCCCATGCAGTTGGGTCGATCAAAGATTTCTGTGGGGGAGCGCGATTGACGAAGGAAAAACAACTTGTGCTTTTATTGTGGTGGACAGGGTCACGTTGCCTTCAAGTGTCCGTTAAAAGCCCAGGCTCAGTAGAGGAGAGGAGAACTCTACTGAGCCGTAGCCAACTGTCTGTCTCCTCATGCTCATTTCCTGCAACCATTCAAGTGTCTTATATTTCTCATCAGGTGTCAGTGTTCATTGACTCAGGGGCGGACACAGAATTTATGGATGAGTCGTTCACCAGGGACCATGACATCAAGCTCCTTCCCAATGTCCTGGCTTTGGATGGTCATAGCATCAATAGTTCACACTACAAAACAGAGGTAATCAAACTCACACTGGGGGGCAACCATTTGGATGAAGTGACTTTCAGGATCATCAACTCACCTACACTACCCATTGTTTTAGGGGCCTCCTGGTTACAAAAGCACAACCCCCACATTAACTGGCAAGCCAAAGAGATTTTGGGCTGGGCTAAGTCCTGCTCGGCCACGTGTCTGTCTTCTGCCACCACAGATAACATTCCTGAAAATGATATTGAGGAGACATACCCCGATTTGTCTAAAGTGCCTCACAAATATCATGCTCTTAAGGAGGTTTTCAACAAATCCAGAGCCACGGCACTTCCACCTCACAGACCCTATGACTGTGCCATTGAGCTCCTACCAGGCACATCTCCCCCTAGGGGAAGATTGTATTCATTGTCTGGACTAGAGAACCAAGCCATGAGGAAGTATGTCGATGAATCATTAAAGGCTGGTATAATCAGACCCTCTTCTTCTCCAACAGGGGCAGTCTTCTTCTTTGTGGGGAAGACGGATGGTTCCTTGAGACCATGCATAGACTACAGGGGACTAAACGACATCACTATCAAGAACCCATACCCTCTACCACTCATAAACACTGCTTTTGACCAGATTCAAGGCGCCAAGATTTTCTCCAAGCTAGACTTGAGAAACGCTTACCAACTTGTCCGCATCAAGGAGGGGGACGAATGGAAGACGGCATTTAACACTCCCACTGGTCACTACGAGTACTGCGTAATGCCTTTTGGTTTAACTAATGCCCCTGCAGTGTTTCAGGCATTGGTGAATGATGTCCTGAGGACATGGTTGGACCGTTTGTTTTTGTTTACCTTGACGACATTCTGATTTATTCCCAGGATCTGGAAACTCACAGAAGTCATGTTCGGGCCGTTCTCCTCCTTCTTCTTCAAAATCATCTGTTTGTCAAAGCTGAAAAGTGTGAGTTTCACACCACCACCACTTCATTCCTAGGATTCATCATTTCTCCAGACCAAGTCATTGTGGATCCCTCCAAAATCAAGGCGGTCTTGGAATGGCCTTCTCCTACCGATCGCAAACAGCTTCAAAGGTTTCTGGGGTTTGCTAACTTTTACAGACGTTTCATCAGAAATTATAGCCTCGTAGCAGCCCCTCTCAATGCTCTCACATAGTCTAAGCCCAAGTTTGTATGGAACGAGATGGCAGAAAGAGCTTTTGTCAAGCTCAAAAGTTTATTTACATCTGCTCCTGTTCTACGGTCCCCTAACCCCGAAAAACAGTTCATAGTGGAGGTCGACGCCTCTAACACTGGGGTTGGAGCAGTCCTAAGCCAAAGAAGTTCTGATGCCATGGTCTAGGACTTTGTCCCAAGCAGAACGCAATTATGATGTGGGGGACCGAGAACTGCTGGCAGTCAAGTTAGCTCTCGAGGAGTGGAGGCATTGGTTAGTGGGGACTAAGGAACCGTTTCTTGTTTGGACAGATCATAAGAACCTGGAGTACCTGAGAGGGCCAACCAGGAGGAGGACACCAAACTTTGCACACTATGTGAGTCAGCCGCAACAAAATGGTCTCTAAATTTACCCTGGGTTAAATATGCTGTCAACACCCTCCCGGCTAGTGCCACGGGGTTATCCCCTTTCCAAGTTGTGTTTGGTTTTCAGCCACCCTTGTTCACAGTCCAGGAGAAAGAAGCTGAGGTTCCTTCTGCTCAGGCCGCGACCCTAAGATGTCAGCCCCTCTGGAGAAAGGCAAGAAGGTCCATGATCAGGATGTCGGAGGTGCAGGCACGCACAGCAAATCAACGGAGAGTGCCTGCACCAAGCTACCTGGTGGGACAGAAGGTTTGGCTGTCCACCAAGGACCTCCCGCTTCTGGTTGACTCCCGTAAGCTGGCACCTCGTTTTGTGGGACCTTTTCCCATATCCAAGATCAATAATCCTTTGCCTGTTCGTTTACGTCTGCCTCGCGCCATGAGAGTTCACCCTACCTTCCACGTGTCCCGGATCAAGCCCTATGTGGTGTGCCGTTTCGACTCCGTTGTCTGACGGATTGGATTTCTGGATTTCGACTCAGTTTTCTGCCTCTGGTTTCATGCCTCTGCCTGCCCCTTGTCTGACGTCTCTAGCCCTGGAACTCGACTCTGTTTCTGTCCCTGGATTTACGTCACAGCCAAACCACTGGTTTATTCAGCCTGAGCCCGCCTGGCTCTCAAGTCCGCCTGGAATTATTGTCAAGAGGACAATCGCAGCTCTGTGTTCCGGTCACAGCTTCAGCTGATTCCCCTGAGGATTTGGATCAGTCGGCAGTCCGACTTTGGTCTGTTGGATTCTTCCTCATTAACTGTCTGGATCACATCCTCTTCTGGATTCTGTGCCTCATTCCCAGACTGAGAAGGTTAGTGGCTTTATCTAACTCTGTGCAAGTCCTGAGTTTTATTCAGCCACTAACTCGTCTCTCTGTCCTCAGTGATTCGTAGAAGCTGACTGCTGCTCTCCTGCTTTCTGATCCTGAGTTACTCAATAAACCTTTTAAATTTTCACTTTGTGTTTGGCTGAATTTGGGTTCTCTGTCTCAGGCCGTGATATAATCCTGCTAATCCAACTGCTAAGGAGTTTCAGAGAGAGCACATGAAGGCTCAGAGGTCAGTAATTCAGTAAATGTAGATTTAAACTATACTTTTTTTTATTACAGTTTGTGAAAGAAGTCAATTGAAGCAGACAGTGTGTGTTTGATGCTTATTTTTTATCCCAGATGTAATGTAACGTTCATAAGCATTTTTTATGAAACTGTAAAAAATCTTTTGAAAAAGTTGATGAGATTATGTTAAAATAAAAACATAAAACATACAGCCATTAAGAATCTCAATTTATAGCCGATATTCCCAACAGACAAACAACATTCCCACACTTTTAAAAAGCTTGCTTCACCACTGATCTTCTGGAACTGTGTGCTGAAGAGTGCCCTTTTTTTATCTGCACCATGGACGAGATGCCCAGGCAATGAAACAGTTGACTTTTTCATGTCAAATTATTTCTTCGAGCATTAAGAGCTCCTTTAAGATGATCATGATCCCTTAAGGATTTTTTATCTTCAACAGTTACACTGAATAGGATCATCATTATTGAGGACTTCAACATTCATGTTGACGATCCAACAAACCGTTCTGCAAAAGGACTTCCTTAACAATATCAACTCTTAACTTCTCTCATCGGGTGTCTGAGCCTACTCACACTGCAACCCACACTTTGGACCTGGTCTTTACTTATGCACTCACTCTTAATAACTTGGACATAAAAGAAGTTGTTTTTATTGACCATAAGATGATCTCTTTTAATGTTTTTTTTTACATGGAAAGCACGGGTGCTTTATTTACAGTTCTGTAATTGTAAAGTTTTCTTCTCTTTTTACTTTTACAATACCTCCTGATGATAATGTCGAGCGTAATGTCAACTATGTAATGTAACCTATTCTTAATACTGTTAATAATGCACAAAACCCATTGTGGTCCTGTTGTGCCTTGTATACCATGGTAGAAAAATCAAACTTGTGAATTCCGACGCTCTTTTCGAAAAGCAGAGTATCTGTGGATAAGCACGGGTCTGGTTATCCACCGTGAACTTCTGGATTCTTATAATAAGGAGGTTAATGATGCTAGGTATTTGTATTTTAGTAATCTCCTTCATCAGTATAAAAATAATCCCAAAATATTATTTAATACTGTTAGCAGCATTGTATTTGCTCCAATACAGCATGCTTTGTTAACCTCAGATGATGACTGTAATAGGTTTCTCAGTTTCTTTATAAAAGGTGATGGACCTGAGATCTAATGTTGCCCCAAGCTCTTCTACCTATGAAGATGAGAGTCAGTGTTTTGATTCATTTACTTCTTTTGTTCCAATTACATTTTTCTACCTGGCCTCTTTATTAGGAAAGATGAAATACTCCACTTGTTCATTAGAATTATTACTCTACTCTTTATTCGATCAGTCTCTAACATGCATTGGTTCGTCAGTATTGTCAATGATTAACAACTACCTGAGGCAAGGTTATGTTCCATCTTACATCAAAATGGTTCTGGTGACTCCTGTCCTAAAGAAATTCTTGATGCCGGCTCAATTTGCAACCTTTTTCCTATTTCCAATGTGTATTTTGTCAGTGAATTATTGGAAAAAAAATTGTAGAAACTCAGTGGAGTTCCTGATTGTGTTGGTTACAGATCTCTGACCTTTCTCAGTCTGGCTTACTAAAGCACCGAGACTGCTTTAGTAAAAGTTTACAATGATCACTTAATGGCTGCTGATAAAGAAAATTGTTCTGTGTTGGTCCTTCTTGATCTCAGCACTGCCTTTGATACTGTTGTCCACACAACTTTGTTAAATGGGCTGAAGGTCCTGGTCGGTGTTTCTGGCTTTGAATTGGACTCGTTATCCTCTTGTCTAATAGGACATACTGCATCACGACAGACAAGTTTTCCTCAGATTCTGCTCCTCTTACCTGTGGTGTTCCACAAGGATCAGTTCAGGGCCTATTATTATTTTCTTTTGACATTCTTTCATTAGCAGGCATTACTTAGTCCGTCTCCGATATATTCTTTCATATCTATGCAGATGACATCCAATTGTATGTATCTTTTAAACCACACCCGTTGGATAGCCTTTCCACCATCCAGTGTTTATCCTAGTTTAGTGACAGGCCATTCAGCATTTTCCTAGTTTTAAACACAAAAAGGACAGAGGCTTTAATAATAGCATAGCTCCTAGTCACCTGCATTCTAAAACAAATAGTTGCCTCTTTTTACCCTGCAACCAAATCCAATGTAATAAAATCTAGAGTTACATTTGACCCCTCTATTCATTAGGCTTTAACTCTCACTCTAGATCTATTTCACATTCCTGTTTTTTTTTTTCATTTAAGAAACATTTATAAAATATGAGACATGGTCTCCCGAGCCGATCTGGAGAACATTATTCATGCATTTGTGTCATCGCTGTAATGCTCTTTTTACTGGTCTTGACAGATCATCAATTTCACATCTGCAAGCTATTTTCAATGCAGCAGCCAGACTTCTAATTAAATCTACTAAGCACTCTCATATCAACTCATACTATACACTGGCTGACAATGGATTTAGAAATCGGTTTAAAGTACTTGTTCTCACTTACAGGGCTCTAAATGGCCAGGCTCCTGATTATTTGTCTCTTTTAACCAAACACTCTGCTGCTTGTGGCCTTTGATCCCAAGCCCAAAATCTCCTGATTGTTCTAACAAGGCTAACAACTAAGGGAGCTTTCATGTTGTGGCTCCTAAACTGTGGAATTGTTTTTATATTATGTATAGTTTATGTGATTTATGTTGTACAGCGTTTTGTGACTGTCTGTGAAAGACGTTTTTTAAATATACTTTACTTACCTCTGCATATGAACATTGTAAGGAATATGATTATAGATCAATTGATATTTCTCAAAAAATATAATTTATAGAAATCATAATTCAGGAAAATAATTTCTTAACAAAAAATCATTACTTACAAATAGAAATCAGAGATGTCCTCTGGTGTTGTGGTTATGGACTCAAAGTTCTTAATAATTACAATTAATTATTCATCACTAATAATTGATAAATTATTAACCAAAACCACTAAATGTTTATTCAACCGCTTCACCGAAGGTGGGGGAACATCGACCTTGCTTTGACAGAAAAATCACTCTTGCACGAAATAAACACGAACGCTTCTCTTAATTATATATATGAAGATTTATTGAAACCATATAATTCTAATATACCATTATTCTGGTCCAAAAAACCTTCATCTAACTAACAAGCACTATTCTACCCAAAGGGGATAAAAATTACTAGCTAACAATAATAATAAAAGAAAATATATGCGCATTAAGTGTATGAAGATCTAACCAGCAGTTTTATGGACAAAGTGTGCAATTTGGGTTAACTTGGAAAGAGAAGCCCTCCTGGTGTGCTCATGTCTCGATTGCGACAATCAGCTGATAAAAAGGTGGGGCCGCACCCCTTTAGCCACTAGCAGCTAATTGCCCCAAATCTCACACAAAGAGTCATAAAACTCTAAGGCAGGAATTCGATGGAAAAACTCCAGTAACAAAAATGAAACAAAGGAGTGGTCAGGCGAGGCCCAGACCGCTGTTGCTTTGAATGAAAAACTTTAAAAGTCCAACTTCTAACTCCTGGCTGATTTGGGATCAGTCAGACAAAAACATGAGCACGCACGATTTAGCAGTGCTTGCACAGCAAATCAAACACAGCTCAGCATAAAACACTTCAGTATTGCATGCAACAAGTTGACACCTTGGATTAACTATTGGTGATTCTAAATTACCTTAACTATGCCTCATACTGCCCAGACTTCTAAAGGCACCTTTTTAATATCAAAGAAAAGAACGAAATTACTTTGACGTTGATTTCTTCTCTCCACCGGTTGAGGATGGGTAAGGTCTGAAGAAAAACGAGGGGAGGGGGGATCACGCATCCGTGATCAACTCACAAGAAAAACGGTAAATTTCTCATCTGTTCAGGAGGAAATATGAAGAACCGTTTTGTTGACTGAATCACAAGGAAGAAAACTCATCTCCTTGGAAAATAAAACCTCCGTGGGTTTTTCACCTGCGCCGGTGAATCTATGAATCTTCTGACCTTCCAAGAATGGTCTGTGGAGAAAAGGTTCGCCTACGAGCTTTTGTCCCTCCAGATATGCGCCTCCGTTGCATCGTCCCGTGAGACACACTGGACATCGAAACGAAAGTTTATTTTCCGCAGGTTTTATAATCCTGGGTGACGTCAGAGCTGCGATGTCTGTTGAGCTGCGCATGTTCAACTGTGCGACCAAAATGGATGACTCCAACAACATTTGATAATGTTATTGAACAAAGTCTGTCTAGCGAAGCACCATCTAGTTCCTGTATCAGTTTAAACTATTTAACCCATGGAAATGCTATAACTGTGACATCCTTATGTAGCCATGTTCAATACTTTTATTTTAAATTAGGAAAGGATGTTGTTCTTGAGTTACATTGTTGTTCTGACTATGACTAATAGGCTTCTCATCACACTTGCCAGCAATGTGATGTCTTTGGCTAGATTTTTTATTTCTACATCTAAAGCCGGCCACAAAAACACTGTTTTTATCTAATCAGGTTTAAAACATTACTCGCTACCATCTCCCCAACTCTAAACACTTCTGGACTTCAAAGGACCAAAATGACATTGATTGAAAACACTAAAGCTTAGAACAGGCACATCACAAACCAATTAGTATTCTGGCTCAATTCTCCAATAGACTCTATGGAAAGTTGTGATCCTGCAAGTGTGCAGCTCCCAAGAGGTGAGTGATACTTTAAATCATCATACTGCACTTTCAGTTTAAATGTTCTTTTTTGTTTAATAGCTGACATCTAAGTGTATGTGCATCACTCTAACTTGCACTTTAAAGTCAATTATCTGACTTTCATAAAATCATCACCATTTCATTTTTCATTGAACAATTTAACAGTTATTCGTGTGATTATAGACTTTTGGGCAATTTAAGTAGATTTGAAACTTCCCATATCACATAATCTTCCCAGTCAGTATAGTAAGCAATTTTCTGACTGAGATATTTTCTCACATTATTGTAAAACACAGCCCCTGAGTAGCCCAAAAAGCTAACAAATTTTCCTCCTGGCATGCTATCCACATGCAAACATGCACACACACTAATCTACATTTTTTTTCCCCTATACACCAGTTTTATGCACCTTTCTGCCACCTTGCTCATCTGCTCCTCTGTCTTACAACCAGGCAACCTCTCTTTGGCCACATCATATCTCTCCTTTCTGCTGTCGGCTGGTGTTTTGGTGCTGCAGACAGGATGAGTAGAACAGTGAAGTAAGACTGCTCGCTATTGCCACAGATCTTCATCTGGATCCGGGTACGAGATTGTAACATATACACCTGTTTTCCAGTGTCAACATAATCTACTCTACCTCACTAATCTCTTACAGAAATGGATGTTACCAGTAAAAGCCTAGATGTTCTAAAACCAAAAAAGCCTATATCAATTCTCATCAGTTTAACATAAGACAACCTTTGATGCTGTAGCTTAAATTCAGTTCAAATTGCTGATGAAAAAGATAAAGAGAAACACTATATGGTTCAATAAAGTACTGGTTGGAGGTCATGTCATACCTTCTGTGTACGGTCATTATTTTTTCAGGGGCAAAGAGGCTGTCATCAGGCATAAGGTAAAGTGCATCAAGGATGGACCTCCAGTCAATCACAAAGCCAATCACAGAGGCAGACACTCATAAACACCCTCACCTGACAATCTTAAACTGGCCAAATAGATGTTTTGGGGCAGTATAGGGAAATCACTGTAAACACACCATGGCTCTGCCCCCGTTTTACTTTGAACAATGAAAGGGGCCCGTTAAGTTCAAAAAGAATATTTTGATTCCCTGCTAAAACAATAGAAGCAGTTCTTTACATGCTCAACTACTTTGACCCTTTCATAACATTACATTGTGCATATTAAGAGTTAAAAGCAATGCAGTGGCCTTTTTCTTTGATTTTATATCCAGCTATTAACATTTTATTCTATCTTACTTCAGTTTTGTACTTGTGAACAAGTCATTGCGAACCTATAAACATGACATAATCCTTTTACTTGCCTTGGTAATTAGGTATGTTGATTAATTATAGAGGTAAATAATCATAAAAAGGCTTAAATCTCATACAGAATTTAATCTATATTATTTTATGAATATTTTATATTACACCCTATGTCCATTTACTGTGATTTAAATCCCTGTTTGGATTGGTTGACTAACCAAATATGAGAGAGTATAAGCCCTGATCAACCCATAATAACTTAGATAGATATTCTCATGGTTCACATACCCCGATTTCCTAGCACTATCCTGTGAGCAGATTATTAAAAAGCACTTAATATCCCAGATGGTTAAAATAGACATGGAACGTCTTTAAGGCTGTTACAAATTGGCGCATTGTTGGTACAAAAATGCCCTTGGAAAGTGCCTCCTTTTAGGTCTCCGAAACAAAAGAAAAAGATAAAAACTGTAAAAGTACAAAGTGGCAAATTAAATAGAATAAATGCACTTAAATTACTGATAAACATGAAGTTGGATTCAATGTTTGGCTCTTTGATATTTGAACTGAAAAGCTGCAGGTTGAAACATTGATGATCTAACTGACATATAATTACACCATCTCCTTAAATACAAACTTTTTAAACTGACTGTAAAGGAACAGAATTATACGAAACATTCAGCAGCGTATGAACCCAATGGATGTCTGAACTGAAGGAGTGATTCTTAATTTAAAACAAAAAGTCTTAAAGATAAAAACTCTGGCCAGCCAGTTGCTCCCTGTGGTTGTGCACAGCTGTGAATATTAGAACACTAATCAAATCACCAATTAACATGGAGGTCTCCTTCTCCCACATTGCTGCCGATTATAGGGGAAAAGGCTACTTTTTTCCAAATAACACCTGGCATTGCAGCAAATTGTAGTTTGTAATTAGCTGTCTGATTATTAGTAATTTTAAACACCAGCTTGTGTTCACCATGAAAAACCTTTCAAAAAAACAACTTAACACACTGAAATCTAGCACTCTGTTTAAATAATAGATAATAAAATATTAAATACAGAGCTGGCCCAACCTTTCTTCTAGTGCTCCTATTAACACTGCCACTGTGATTTTTACACTCTTAATATTATGCTTTTTTGGGTGATACATATTATATTTAAAAGTAGTTCATAATGCTGGGCGATAAGACAATACATATCGTGGGGACGATAGAAAAGTGTCTCTTGTGCAACTTCTCTTCTATCGTTTCTAACATGATTTTATCAGTTATTCAAGCAAATATTTCATAAAGTAGGCTACGACGAATGTATTAGTGCTGTCACTTTGCATACACTCAGTTTATATAAGTGATAAACAAGATTAAAAAATAAGTTTTTCGCAAAAAGCTCCATCTTGTGGTTTTGCGACATGACGCTGCCTTACGTTATGTGACTCACAAGCCGGTTTGCGTCATGTTTTACGTTATTTTACTCATGAGTGCTGAAAGATGGAGACGCTAGAGGCTGAAGTTTCACACCCGGGGTTGCAACAAACAGAAACAGCTACGCATGCAGCCCAAGAAGAAGCTCTTTTACCAAAAAGAGGGGGTACATCTGTGATTTGGATACATTTTGGGTTCAAGAAGTCTGACACGGAGCAGAAAACGGTAATTTGCAAAGTATGCTACAAGACTGTTCCCTCGCCTGACGCCAACAGAACAAACCTCTTTTATCACCTAAAGAAGAACCACGAAAAAGAATACATGAGAATCTCACAGAGCTCACAAAAGCAATCAAAGAGGGTATCCTCAAGTACCTCAATGAAAAGTATGATGACCATACCACCAACAACCTTCTAGACATGGCAACATTTGTTGATCCACGATTTAAGACAGCCTACATGAATGAAGAGAGGGTGGAGTTCGTAAAGATGAAAGCTGCAGCAGAGCTGGTGGAGATGGTGGTGCCCACACCAGAAAGTGCAGAAACAGCAGCCGCCTCCATTTCGTCGCCAGCTGCTGAAGATGATCCGGCGCCTCCTTGTCCAATAAAGAAAACAAAGAAGAGTTTGGGTAGCTACTTCAAAAAGGCGCTTGCAGCAGGCCAAGACACCAACCACTCTCGGCCAAGCAGAGCATCAACTGAACTGGAGCTCTCCATGTATCTTCAGACAGCTGGGCCTGACTTGGAGAGAGCGAACCTTTGGAATGGTGGAAGCAGCATGAGTTGAACTTCCCATTGGTGGCTAGGCTCGCCTAGAAGTACTTGTGCATTCCTGCTACTAGTTCTTCATCTGAACAGGCCTTCAGTGCAAGTAGGAACTCAGCACGGTTCATGAGGTTAGGTTTGGCCAGAGTGATAGAAGTGATTTAGGAGGAAATTATCTAAACATTTTTCATTTTATGAAGTTTGATTTTGTTTTTGAAACTCTGCTATCTTAGTGCTAGCAGGCTGTCTGCAGCACACATGCTCAGTTTTGTGTTCTGCGTTTGTGTGTTTTGAAAGTTAAGAAAAACTTTATTTAAAGGGTGATTTTAAACACAGAAGTTTGATCATAACGCGCCATCCGCGGTTATGCATGTTAACCCTTTTATTAATGGTATTTTAAAAGGTGTGTGTTTGATTCTGGTGCTAAGCTATAAGCTTCTTTTGTTAGCTTTAACTGCTAACAGCTAAGAACACGTGCCTGCATACATAAGCCCATTTCTCCAGAAAGATTTGGTTCTTTTCCAAAATATTTCCCTAAATATTTTACTATTTCCTTAATAATAATTCTTTAAATATTACTTTAATAAATAAAGGCAGCTAATTAAACACTGTTGAGAATTAGTCATCCAGAAGGTTGGTTTTATTCAGCAGATCATTCTTTAAAACATTATTTTAATAAAATTATATTTTATCTGATCTTGCATTGTGAATGGATGTCTAGTCGTATGTTGATTATTGCCTAAGTTGGTTCCAAGACTTAACATTTCCAGATTCTTAAAGATAATCCTTGGTTCTCAAACATAAACATTGCATGGTAATGTTGCATCACTCTTTTGGTCATGGTTTCAACCATCTTTAATCAACTTGTTTATATTGTACATAGCCCATTAGTCTTCCTTATTCTTTAATTCTGCTTGGTAGTTTAGTTGGATTGTTTTAGCATGATGAAGAGTTTGTTGATTGAAATATGTTTGACTTTGAGTTGACTTATTTTTGTTAATAAATTCTTGTATTTTAAGAAATTGTGTGAATTCATTCCATGTGTGTGCAGAGTTTTGCTGTTCAATAATGTCAGAGCTTGGCTCATCCCTTTCGATTTTGTCCTAATACCACTGCCTTATTGGGCTGGTGGTCACAGGACAACCCTTAACAGACCGAAATATCATTTAATAAAATATTAAATAATATATTCATATTCATAATTACAACAGTGTGGTACTGATTATACTTATTAGAGGGGCTGTTTTGTTCCCAGGGACAGATTTGAGCACAATCAATACAACTGCTATTGCTGACACTATACACATCTGACAGTGTGCACGTACACAAAATCTCTGGAGAATATTTCATATTATGATGTTCCCTATACTTCCACTGTGTGTGTGATGTCCATCTCTTACACACACACACACACTCTAGTCTCATAACTCCACCACAGACTCATTTACTGACTCACTTTGTTTTTCTCCTCTTCTTTCATCTTGCTCCTGTTATTGACTTCAGGCTCTTTCTTAACGAGGTCTATCACATGTTGTTTTTGGCCTGACTTGTGTTTTAAGGGTGAGACGTCATCTTAAAAACACTGAGAAGTGTTTTTGGAAAACTGAGATCGACAGCACGTAAAACTACTTCATATGCCCTGTCATGATTAATCCCCTGTCAACATTATGACGGATCTATAAGAGCAGCCCATCAGGGGTCATGCCCGTGCACCGTGTATCGACCTGTTCCAATTGCAATATTGAATACAGCTTCAATAACACTTCCTTTATGTGTGTTTTATGGATTTTCCACAATGCAGCAAAACTGATTTGACTGTAGCCTTGTGAACTGATGACAGTGTATTTCAGCCTTACAGTAAGTACTTTGAGACTGGACTTCCTGCCAGTGCAAAGGTTAGGGTGTGTTACAGTATTAACAGGTTTTACTTCCTTGTTTTTGATGGAACAGAAATAGACTGTTTATTTTTGACAAAACAGGTCTCAACACAGCTGGAAAAGGAGCACCATTAGTATGATTTTCATTCAAATCGTTGAAGTTTGTAGTGTGTAAATGTATTCATGTTCCTTCAAATCAAAATTATTGTCAGATAGAGTTCACAGAGTAAAAACATATTTGACAATGTTAAATGAACATTTAAACCAATTAAGAGCTGATGAGTGATTAAAGAGCCTGCTGTCATAATGGGCTATGGCAGAGGTTTTTTATTACACCGCTAAGCATGTTGGAGCACTTTAAAGATCAGATAAGAAGCTATAACAATATCCTATTGTAAAAGAGAGCGAGTTTCTTTCAAATTCTTTCAAAGATAAAAACAAAAAAAAGCGAACCATAGTTAAATGGTAACACACCGAATATAAGCAAGACACCATGGCTGTCAGGTTTATTGTGTAAATAAGTAACCAATCAAGCATCCACACAAAATTAAAATAATTCAAATAAATAATTTATGTTATTATACAAAAACTTGAATTAAAGTTTAAATTATCAAATTAAATGCGTCTTATATAGAAAATAAAAAGTTATACCCTGACAGTGCAATTCTATTCTTTAGGGATCTTGGATTATTAAACGTCTTACCTAAACTCGGGTTGTCTGCCTGATGTCTTCTTTTCTGCACCTGCAGTTCGGTTTTTTTTTTAAATTAATTTCCAGCCATGAGTGGGTTGCATAAAGTCCCACAGCTGTCTCTCGCAGAACACCTTCAGTGCCTTTTGGATCAGGAGGTTCCGATCCTCGCGACTGCAGCGGCTGTAGGTGCCCGTCTAGCTGCCTCCGACGGCTGTCCGTCCTCAGACTCGGTGTCTCTGTGTTGCCAGCTTACCGCACCGACGGACTTCCCCCGTTTAATGCAGGTGTGGCCGGGCACGGCGGCAGGGGACGCTGCTGGGTGGAGACAGAGACGCGGCCAATCAACGGCTGCACAGCCGTGGGTCTTAGCGGGGAGCCCAGCACGTGACATGAGGCATTAATAAATAAAAGCCCGAGGGGGTGACAGATTTTCTGAGCAGAAGTTGTTTTCACCAGTCCCGACCGTGTTTGAATCATGTGTCTGCTAATCAGCAGTAGAATCGGTAAAATCTTTAAAAGTGGATGGCAAATTTACAAAGACTTGCATGCCCTCCAGACCCTAGTAGTTTTTCTGACCCATGAAATATAATGGCTTCTCTTCCAGCAACCTGTGCCTTGGAACGGTATATTT
Source organism: Crenichthys baileyi (assembly GCA_036173005.1). NCBI lineage: Eukaryota > Metazoa > Chordata > Actinopteri > Cyprinodontiformes > Goodeidae > Crenichthys > Crenichthys baileyi. The sequence continues at coordinate 1,280,264 of JAHHUM010000872.1, forward strand.
GGTGGTTCAAATGAATATGGCACAGTACAGTGGTTAATCAGCCACGTCCATTACTTAACCACAGCAAAACAACAACAACACCCTAATGTCAGTGAATAATATGTCCACTACTGTAACTGCTGCTAAATATTTTTTTACAGCTTTCACAGTAATACTATTATTTTTACTATTTGTTGGACCTCTGCCAATAGTGTGTGACAGCTGATCTTGAACTATTTGTGTGAATAATGTAGGTCTACTGCAGACGTTACAGGCACATAAAAGTTGTAGTGCAAACAATGAACATGTTTTGTTTAGAAAATATGCTTATTTTTTTTAACATGCACATTTTTTGTTCCTACTGTGGTTCTGTTATTTTGAAAAGCATGTTTTACGTAATTTGGGTTAAATTTGAAAGGGTTTAAAATGAAATCTATCACTGATATATGCAACTGATTAAAACCTGATTAAAAGTTGGAAATATATATATACCACATAAATCGAGGTGAACATTAACATTGCAGGCAAGCTTGAATTAGTTCTAGTTAGACAAATTTGCTATCTACTGGATTTGTGTGGTTAAAATCCTTAAATCCAATAATCTTTAACAAATTGTTTAAACACATTAAATACCACAGCAATTAATGTTCAACAGTTAAGATAAAAGTCTTCTTAGTGATTGTAGTATACATTAAGTCTACTGAAGAAATATCAATCTAGCCTCTAATGATGCAAAGCATTTTTGTTGTGCAACTTTTTTTATTTGTTTTTTGTTCTTTTCGTGCATTTCCTTCACAAATTAATAAACATGTCACGTAATAATTGTTTTGTATCAAGTACAATAAAATTAAAGGCTGCACGGTGATGCAGTTGTTAGCACAATTGCGTTGCAGCAAGAAGGTAAATTTTTTCAGCCATTCTAACATACATTTGCTGTTTGTATTTGGGATTTTTGTTCTGGTGATAACTGACTTTTGGCCCAGTTTTAGCTGACTGACTTAGAGCATCATATTTGATTCCAGAAAACATTGATATACAAAGAGGTTCATGGTGGACTTAATGGGTGCAAGGTGCCCATCTCCTGTCGATGTAAAACATCTAACCTATTCATTAGTGGTCTGCCACCATGTTGCTGAAACAGCTGAAATGAGGTGTTTGTGCTGATATGTTATGTTTAGTTTTACTTAAGATGGCACTGTGCATTATTGAAAAACATGTCTACTTTGGTCTTTTCTGTCCAACACTGTAACAGTTGTCTGGTGGTTAATTCAGGTGCAACTATGCAAACCAGGGTTGTATCTGTTTATCATTTTTTAAAGAGAGAAGTTTTTTGGCAGCCCTTACAAACAAGCCATCTTTATCCACTTTTTTTTTGTACTGTCATGAACTTTAACACTTAACATGCTGAGTGAGGCCTCTTGGGATTTTTGCATTTTCTCTACTCATTACATGGCCTGATCCTGGCGTTAAGTTGCCAAGATGTCCACTCATGGGAAGAACGTCAAGCATCTTAGATGTCCTCCTCTCGTGATTAACCTTTCTTATCACAAAATTATGCCTTTATTATTGTTTGAAAACGGCCTTGAGAATGGTCCTACATTGTTGCGCAGCAGTACTGGCTTTACGAAGGTCATTAATGATATGTTTCCTCCATGGCATTGTGTTGATGCACATCAGTGTGCTCCAGGAGAGCAAAATGCTAAAAGACCTGCTTTATAGAAGATGTAGCACTTGCTAATGATATAGTGCATTTGATTCGTAGCATGTAGTTGCTACTTTCTGTCTGAAATCCAATTGAAACAAGAAGTATATAAATAGTTGTTCCTATGTCCTCTTTTCCACTAGTCCCTACTTCGGTTTGGTATAGCTCTACTTGCTTTTTAGGCATTAGTTACTGTTACTTGGCAGTGTCACTATTTTTAGTGCCAGCTTGCCGTTCCAACCATGCCAAGTTGTGCTGAGAACACGATCACTGAAAACTGCCAATCACTGATTGAGTAGGTGGCAGTGTAACTGGTCACAGCATATTTCGATATCTAATCTCTTCAACCGTTAAATCATTGTTCGCTGGGCTTCTTGTATATATGTCTACTATAACAAGTTAGCATGAGGTAGCATTAGCTTACCCTCATGTCATTAGCTTGTACAGGTCCATGGCTTCCCTCTCTGTCCTGCACTTTTCCAGGGTATTTCTTCTTGCCGCTCTCAGCCTTCTCTGGCTCTTTTTCTACTCTGTCAAACGCTATACCAACGACCAAGCAGCAGGTCCTCCATTGTTGTTGTGCTTGAGTCACTACAAATCACATCACGTTACTTCTTCAGACTTTGAGGCCGCATCAATATTGACCATCACGCCATCATTAAGATGGTACTTAATTGTAATGGAAAATGAAATGAACCGTGTAGAGTAGAACTAACCTGAGACGAACCTCACTGAGTAGGTATTATTGAAAAAGGGGCACATGACTATATTGACAGTCAGAGCAAATTTCTTATGTCTTATGATTGAAGCCTATAACAATGTGATTAATAGATAGAAGCAAGTCAGGATGTAAACTAGCCCACATTTCATATATAAAAAGAACATCCCTAAATGGCATTTACCAAAACAGTCCTTGAATCGAGCAATTAAAGGCTTTCACACAAATGAAAACTATCAGGATGTAAGGAGGAATCTTTTTATGCGCACATAAGATGTTCCCTTTTAATTAAGGTTAACCTTATTTGGACAATGATAACATTTTCTAATACAGATGTTCTCTGTGTGGGATTTGTCTATCTTAATTAATTCAGATTTCATGGCTTGAATTATTGTCAAAAGAATCAGAAAAACTATTTTGAAAGTCATAGAAAAAAAATAAGTTGGCAATGTTCTTCAGTCTAGTTTCTAATTATTCCAATATGCAGCAAAATCACCCTCACTTACTCTTTTAAAGCTTACGGTCTAATCACACATAAATGATATTTCTAATTCTCTTTTAATTATTAAACCATAACCTATAATACGTGATCATAGAATACCTTTTGTAAAGTAGAATGAAATAGGAAACACAAACGATACTGGCTCGGAAAGCATGCATTTCTGTAAACTGTGTTCAGCCCCCCACTGAATATGTGGCATTATCTTGTGCCTCTTCATCAGTACAACGGTAAGAGTCTGAACTATATTCAGCATTTCAGCAGCTTACTTTCTCACAGTGCTTGTCCTTCAGTTTTGATATTTTCATCCTCATCAGGGCTGCGATCCAAAATTAGATCAAGTGCCTCATTCATGGATCATCACTTACGTATTGTGGTGCTATCACAGAATTGTCCTGTGCAGGCAGAAAAGTGTTATTAATAGATTAAAGCTGTAGCTGATTAGTGCACTTGGGTAGGTTACAAAATTGTGATTTTAAAAGAGAATCTGAGTGTAAAGTGGGAAAGTATTTGGATGCAGAAATACTTTTTTAGTTTTGTTTGTTAATCACATGTATACCAGAGCACCAGTATGTGTAGCAGTATCTCCTCAGCATTTCATTTCTTAGAAAGAAAATGCCATCAAAGTCAGTTAGTTGGGCTGATAAATAACCTTGGAGTGATATAACACATTGATCAAGGCGTTTCTAATTCATAGACTGATTGATTGCTTCTCCTTGGCTAGGCTGTTACCCAGGGATGTGCCATAACTGGAATCATATAAAAACACAATTCTTCAGAGATAAAAAACTACAGTAAATTTTATTACAGTTCATATCAATTGTCACTTAGCTTTTTTGCATAAATTTGCTAATTTTATTTGTTGCAGACTATGCTCACACTCTATAGTGTTTGAAGGAATCCTATGACAGATTTTTGAACCGTGTAACTTCTGTCCACGTTGTGAAACACTGAACCAAATGTCCATCCTCGTAGAGCTGTCACAAAATTTTGATTGTCCATTTCGCATGTGTTTTATGTATCAACCGTGTAGTAACCGTGTCCGTCCTTTCCCCCTGAAGGAGATGTTGCAGGACTATCGGGTGCCAGGGATACATAAAAGAGCTATTTGCCCCTTGTATATCCAAATCAAAAGCTGTGTTCACCTTCTTGTTGAGGTTCTACCCAGTGTGTGCTGGACTGCACCAGGGTCCAGGTAAACATGCCTAATGAAGATCACAAATAGGCTCAGTGACAAGGGGCAGCCCAGACAGACTCCAACCCACACAGAGAACAGATCGACTTGCCAAGAATAACCACAAAATTCTCAATTTGGGTTTACAAGGGCAAGATAGTCTTTATAAACAACCCAGGCATCCTGTAGTCTAGCAGTACCTTACATAACACCGTGATTGACTCTGTAGAAAATCATCTACAGACCCACGAGGCAAATTTGAACAGGACAACTAAACTCAATGGTCAAGACTTGATAATGTTTGAAAGAAACTTGACTGTTATATGTGTTTTCTTTTTTAGAAGAAGAATGGCATTATTAGTCAAGTTCATTCAGGAAAATGAGATTATTACTTGTATTGGCTTTAATACCCTGCGCCCATGTGGTCAGAATTTCTTAAAAGTTATTCCTTCACAGTTCACAGTTTCAGTAGGAAATACTGAGATAATTTCTAAGCAAAAACTTGCAAAGATAAAACAAGTTGTGGAATTGGACAACCAGCATGATCTTTTTCTCTGATACCTTCACACTGCTTAAAGGTTGACAGCTTCTGAGACTCAATGAGTTGTTTTCCTTCAGTTGCTCTATGTGGCAGGAAGACTCAATATGTGTGTATTATATCTAGAGCTCAACCTGGAAGGCTTTTCATGAACAGAACTGTGACTGCCTGTCAGCAGTGGTGACAATAGCATAAGAAAACATCACATTTCCTCCTAGAAGAGTCCTGTCTATATAATCAAGCTGCAACTTTCTAACAAAATAGCTTGGCGGTATTTTAAGACAATGTAAATCACAGCTCCACCTAGTAATCTAGAACATCAAGAATTTTGAAAACAACATTAAAATAAAAATTTTGTTAAAACAATTACCTTAGGACACAAGAAACATCGTGAATGAACAAGGGCAGAAAGTAGGACATTACCTGAGACATTGTTACTGATAAATGGAAGCAGCTAGGAAAATTAGGAAGAACCTCCAGAGCGAAATTCCAAGAGATTCCCCCAACAAAATCCACAAACACTGGCCTTTCTTGGTAAAGACGAGGATATTAATATGATTTGTGTCAATGTAAACACACTGTAAACACAATTCCCGACAATGTGGTCATTGTACACCTAGTCATAGTTTAAATTAAACACAACCCCAAAACCTAGTGTTGGCAATCAATCAACCCAGCAGGATGTCAAAATGTCTTCACTTAAAGATAAACAACTATCAAACTATAACTAGTGAAATGGCAGCAACACAAGATGCACTCACATCCATGAATACTGCATAGGACTTATTGGGCCTCTGTTCCTTGATCTAAAAGGACCAATATCTCATTTCCATTTAAATTAAGGCCACCATAGCTGGCAGGTTGACACTGCGACTGTCATCAATGAAAAGAAACTTTGCTTCTTACCAATAAAAGTTCCAATGTAATCTCCTGATCAATACCAGATATAGAGTTTGTTAAGTCTAATGACAAAAAATACAATTTTGCCTTTTAAGATAAAAAGCACCCTTAGCGATTCTGTCTATAGTATCTTGCTAAGTGTAAAGAAAACAGATGTAAAAAAAAAAAAAGGTTTAATCAAACTTAGATAATTTTGAGGTGTTTGGGTTGACCATACAACATTGTCAGTCACATTTTATTGGGGCACATGCCCCAGAATATATTTTCTTTTCCCCGGTAAAATTCCTAATCAGCATTCGAAAAAAACTGACTACACTTAAACAACTAAGTGCCAGTTAAGTCTGACGACCTGCAAATTAGATTTCTTTGTGGAGCCAATTATAAATGCACTTTTTAGAACATGCAGTGCATATATATATATATAAAAAAGACTTGAAACCATAGTTTTGTTAAAATGTGTATTACTACTTTAAATGGGAAGATTATTTTACAATAAACATTATGTTGTACTGAAGATTTGAAGCCTGTGATTTAGACCTCTTCTGTTTTAATGTACAATCTAGTTTTGATGTGTTTGAACATATTGATATTAAAGGTAGATTACAATACTAAAATTCTGTATTTAAAAACATGTTAAAACATATGTATATAAACAAATAAGAATGGATATTAGATCTTGTGATGCACTGTGGCTCTATATCTCTTTTCTTATGGTGTGCTCAGAAACTGATTTCCACTATATAATTTCAGTTACTTGGGAGAAGACAACAATAAATATTTACATTCCACATTTTGAGACTGCTTTCACTGATGAATGCACGCCTCTGCAGATCCATGACTGCCTTAATTGCCTCTGTGACTGCCTCTGTGTTTCACCTGCTCTCTGCCAGATTGTGTGAAGCCATCCTTGTCTCGGTGGTCCAGCAACCTGTTCTGCAACCTGTGGTTGAGTTTTTTTTAAACATGTTTTCCTGTACCTGGTTTTTGGCTGTCTGGCACCTCTGGATCGGCAAGTTGCTTATACTCTAGCAAGAGCTCAAAATACCTGATTTGGATTCGATTCTGTTTATTGACCATGCATAAAGACACATGGATTGGTACTACGATTTTAGATTTTTGCTTCATAATTTATGATTCCTTCTCTCTGCCCCTGTCCATTTGTGTCCTCTTCACTAACTGTTTCTCTAAGATAAGAGATCCCTCTTTTAGTCAGGCAGTCATCTCACCATCTCTACAATAAAACTGTCTCTTCTTCAGGGTCTTAAGGAAAGGCAAGAGATCTGCCTAGTAACATTTATTCTTAAGCTGCTTTTGCCCCATCTCCTCTTCATCTTCCTGCACTTTAGTTTTGACTCTCAACCTACAACTCCTCACTCATTGCCTTCTTAGTCGAAACCCTAAAGTAATGGCACAAGTATCCACCTCTACAGTCAGTTTTACTTATATCCTTTTTGTGACTGTTAATTCATTCTGCCTTTCTTCTAGAGTACTCACTGCCGAGCCATTGAACTCGTGGTCAATCATCTGCATCACTTTACATTTTATTATGATAAAGACTGTGAAACTCATTAAGTCTTTTTAATTCCGTCTTATATTTATAGTAAATACATTTTTGAAAGCGATTTATCAACAACTAAAATGCATGTCGTATGAACCATAAATCATCTAGTGTAAAAAGACACTCAAAGAGTAAGAAATTACATTGCACATGCTGCTGATAGTAAGAAATGTAAAGTTTGTGGATTGAGGAAAAGCCAGCCAAACATGAAGGAAAGAAATATTAAACTTTTAAGTTTCAGTTTTTATGGGATTTCGTTTCTACCAAAATCATCTCAAATCAATATATCACTTCATTTCTAAACCCAACTTGTAAGCTGTCTTGAAATGTAATGTAGTTTTATCTTAGCTTATTGCTAACCCTCATGAAGATGTGTAAAAAGTCTTATGTTGTCTGCTTTTAAGTATAGTAGAAGATCAATGATTCTCTAGGCAGTTTTTCTCTTCCAAATGCCCTGGAAATTATAACCAGATGGCCAAATCAACACAGAAATGCCTTGCCAGCCATAAAAACAAATTTCCTGTATGGTCATCATAGTTCAAGGTGAAAAGGTATTTGAAAGGTATGAAAGGTATTTTAAAAAGCAATTTAATTGATTAAATAAAAAGGGAACAACAAATTCAGACAAAACAGTGAGTTATAAGGTAAAATAAAGTCATCAATATTCAGCAATAATTCCCTTTTTTGCATAAAAATGCTGAGCAACAGAAAGATATCTAAGTGACTTAGAAAGAGAGTTTATTGTTAGGAAACAGAGGGCAGGATTTGTAGTCACCAAGGCTGTTCAGCTGTCTGCTTTAATACTACAGGGACTACAGTGACATCTGCAGTTAGAGCTGAGAGAGTCATCAGTAAACAGAACCAATGACGAGGGCTGTAGTGAACACTTGACGCTTTTGGTGGCTGTTTTAGCCGCTTGACCAGCTGTTATTTGACCAACGTTTGTGACACAGAGAAGAATATTTAAGCAGCACTGAATACAAATAAGCCATTATCTGAAAAGTGCTTATGCATTTGCCTAAGATAACTAATATACTGTCATAATTTTCTTGTGGTGGTCCAGAGGCAGAAAAACACGGAGAAAGCAGCGTCAGTGGAAGGTCTTTCTTTGAATAAGAGAGTCAGCTTACTTGCAGGCGAGTGCAGGGCGACAAGACAATCCAGATAAGCACTGAGAACAGGATCCAAATCAGGGTAAATCTAAGACTCCAACAAGACCTGGAAGACGAGACCCAAAGGACATAACGACACCGCGTGGAACAAAGGACAAGACAGACCTGAAAAGGGACGAGGTGTACATGAAACAATAGGACAGGTGATCAGGAAAACAGGGAACAGGTGGGACGTGGAGACAGAGGGAGCAGGTGAAGCAGATGAGGACAAATGAGGACATGGAGGAGCAAGACCTAAATGAAAACTAAAGACCAAGATAAAACAGAATCAAGAATAAACATGAACTAAAGGAAACTGAGGACTGGAGGTAACACAACAACCTAAGATCTAAGGACTAGCAAAAGAAACCATGACTACCAAAGTAAAAAAACACTGATAGAACAAACTGAGAATGAAGCAGAGGAAATGAGGACTAGAATAAAAGTAAACAGTAACTAAAGCTAACCTATAAAAAGGAGGGACTGGAGAATAAAGATAAATTAGACGAAACAGAGCTTAGAGGGACAATGAATGTAAAGGGGACAAAAACTGAGTAATTAACAACTAAAAGAGGAAAACTAATGACAAGAGGAGAACACACTGGGAGGCAAAAAGAAACCAGAACTGTCAGAACACAGAAAGCAATAAACATGAATACAAAACCTCAACAAGAAACATCTAGCAAAACAAAACACAAAACCACAAACAAAGTCCAAAAATGTCAATCCTGACATATACGTAAGGCAGTGTAAAAGAAAGACTCAGGAAAAGTTGTCAAATCTCAGATGTTGACAGATGAGTCTAACATCATCACATGTTTGCATTTGAGTGATGTGGTTGGCACGCCAGAGAAACAAAACAAATCAGAAAGCTTTATCCAAAGCAAAGCGACCATTTCACCGTCCATTGTTTTGGGTCCAATTTTCATTTATGGAAAAAAGGGTCACTGCAACTCAGCACATTTTTGTTTTCCTCCTGAAACATTTTAATTTCAAGACAAGTCATTTTTTTTCCAAAATAACAGCACATCCTTCCTTTGGGCAGCTGGGTGGTCACTGAATTGTTTGACAAGGGTGAATGTTTGAATCATATTGATTCACCTTCATGGTCACCAGATTTTAACACAGTTGAACACAAAGGAGACATTACAGTACTCTTCTCAAACGTAACATAAAGTTGAAGGAGAACCTTTTGCACAAATTGCACAAAATCGATTTGGCAGATATTTTTAAATAGACTGAAAAACTGCTAAATGGAATGGACTTACAGAGTGGTTTTCTAGTGATAATGAGTAGTCATACTGACCACTTAAAGTGCTTAAATATCTGAGTGTCATTCACCAAGTAACACTCACACATATTTACACCAATAGGCAGATTGATAGGAAACATAGGGTACTCACAACTTGGAAGTTAACAAATCACTATCACAGCAGATAAAGGTGGATGGATGGAAGAATGGATGGAAGAATGAATGGATGGATGGTCTTCCTAGCCCTTTTATTTCTTCCATACTTATTTTCACTTAAATATACAGTACAGACCAAAAGTTTGGACACACCTTCTCATTCAAAGAGTTGTCCTTATTTTCATGACTATGAATATTGTAGCTTCACACTGAAGGCATCAAAACTATGAATTAACACATGTGGAATTATATACTGAACAAAAAAGTGTGAAACAACTGAAAATATGTCTTATATTCTAAGTTCTTCAAAGTAGCCACCTTTTGCTTTGATTACTTCTCTGCACACTCTTGGCATTCTGTTGATGAGCTTCAAGAGGTAGTCACCTGAAATGGTTTTCCAACAGTCTTGAAGGAGTTCCCAGAGATGCTTAGCACTTGTTTGCCTTTTTGCCTTCACTCTGTGGTCCAGCTCACCCCAAACCATCTCGAATGTGTTCAGGTCCGGTGACTGTGGAGGCCAGGTCATCTGGCGCAGCACCCCATCACTCTCCTTCTTGGTCAAATAGCCCTTACACAGCCTGGAGGCGTGTTAGGGATCGTTGTCCTGTTGAAAAATAAATGATGGTCCAACTAAACGCAAACCGGATGGAATAGCATGCCGCTGCAAGATGCTGTGGTAGCCATGCTGGTTTAGTATGCCTTCAATTTTGAATATATCCCCAACGGTGTCACCAGCAAAGCATCCCCACACCATCGCACCTCCTCCTCCATGCTTCACGGTGGGAGCCAGGCATGTAGAGTCCATCTGTTCACCTCTTCTGCGCTGCACAAAGACATGGCATTGACCTGTTCTCTAATCTGAGCTGCTGTTAACCTGCGATTTCTGAGGCTGGTGACTCGGATGAACTTGTCGTCCGCAGCAGAGGTGACTCTTTGTCTTCCTTTCCTGGGCGGTCCTCATGTGAGCCAGTTGCTAAACAGCAACAAATTTAGTAGCATATTCTTCATCAACATCCATTAATATAGTATTGTAAACAAAAGACATAAACATTTTTAGTTTGAGTTGTTTCAAATTGCTGAAAGCAGCTAAAGCATAGACTCTGAATGACTGAGAAGGGCAAAACACAGCCACGCGTACTTGACTCTGCGGACTCAAAGCGGACGTCCACTGGACATATCAGCAAAGCTAATTTTTTACGACCGTGTATGCAACATCACACAAAGAACTACTTGATACACTGCTTCGAGCAGCCGGACGTGAGTATGTGCGCAGCATCACTGCCACTCTCTGCGCCACACTGACAGGTGTATTCCCCTTCTTTGTCCCTAGTGTGGTTTAATTTAATACCACCTTGTTTTCCTTTAGTTTTTTCAAAGCTGCTCAAAAAATTTGTTCTGCTTCTTTGTCCATTGATGCCATGGCTGAAAGTGTGGGAAATGTAGGAATTTGTCACTAGAAATGTAGGAAATTGGTACGCTTGACTATGAAGCCTCAAAATTCCATGGACCGTGTGCGCAGAGCCATAGCTGTCCAGTATGCCTGACTATGCTCTGCCCTTTAGCCTTCCACCGCTCTAAGGATTTCTTCACTTTTCTACAAAACTCATTGGGACATTAGTTTTAATGCCATCAAAAACCTCATTAAAAAAACTTTTATCTGTATATATTTATCTCCTTTAAACAAAGCTTCAGCACATTTTATCCAGAAACCTATCAGATTTTTTTCTGTTAGCTGACAAGGACACAAGAAGGAACCTTCCAGGGTTTACATCAAATTATGAGCAAATTATTTTGCTTAAAACTATTTTTTAAGAAACATCGTGTGATTAAACTGTTAGGATAAAATAAGTTTTGACTAATTAATCAGAGTTTTGCTTTTAGCCGTTGCAGATTAATGACGTTTTCTGTGATTAAGCCAGTAAGTAATTCATCAGAAAGAACCTTGTTACCTTTTTTACTTGGTTTGTAAGAGAATGCATTAACTTTCATCTAAATGAATTAGATGCTCCACAAAAAATGCCGTCAAAAAGCTGTCTTTTTTTATTTTTACCTAGTTTGATCTTTTTTATGTGATTCTCTTGTGGTTTTAGATTTGGGTTCAGGTTTTTTTTCCTCTTACCTCTCACTAAACCATGAAACCTCAAGCACATTTTACCTCCGTCAAACACAAAGTTCCCCAACAACGAGAATAAGAAACAGGAACTGTCATTCCAAAAGTGTGCTTCTGTTATAGTTGAAATGTTTGGTGTCTAATATTTCTTAGCAAGACCTCTTTCAAAAGCTCCAAATCCAATGATATTGCATAATGTATAATGTATTTGATGTTTAAAATGTAAGCAGCTGCGTTCAGACTGATTATAATTAGCTGGAGCTGCAAACCAGTCTGACAGCAGATCACATGAACAGCAGCTACTGCACTCTGAGCAAATCTTTATTCGTGTTTGCTGAGGAACTCAAACACGCATGTATAAACACACACACTAAAGTTGAAACATGTTTTTTTTTCACATTCAAACCAAAGAGACATATTAATTTGCTTATTAGTTTTCTTATTCAGACACTTTTCCCACTAAACATCTGTCAAATCAGTTCCTCCTTCGCTGGGCTTACAAAGCAATTGCAAAAGGATTACAGCCCGGGTATGGGCTTTTGTCTTCCTATTAAGGATAGTTAAAAAATGTTATGTTTTTCCTTTAGAGAAAAACAAACTCCAATTGGTCATGTTCACAATAGGGCCTGAATCAGCTAACTGTTGCAGGGGCTGAGATGAACGACTTAAGTTTAAGGAAAATATTAAAGAGTTTTTATTGTATAAGTAGTTTATAAATGAAAGCTTGATGCAATAGTGATTTTTTTTTTCCTTTTATTGTTTTTACTCTCTCTTCCTCATCTTTGTATCCCTTCTGGTCAACTAGCATTTAACATGTGCATAACACATTAACTTTTGACTAGGCAAAGTATATTCAAAATTATACTTGAAAATGTCAAATTTTAGTCATGTCACAGAAACTAATTTTAATAGATTTTAATGTGATTTGATTAGATAGACCAAATAAATGTAGTGCATAATTGTGAAGTGGAAGGAAAAGTGTACATGGTTTTCAAAATTCAGCCCATTGATACAAATCTTTGTCATTCTGGAAGGTTAACATTTGATCAAACCTCGTTTTTCTCAGCCTAAAGCAAGTTTTTTTCAGGATTGCTATGTATTTATCTCCTTCCATCTACCCCAACTCTAACCAGCTTCCCTGTCCCTGCTAAAGAAAGCAACCTGCAGCATGATTCTGCCACCACCGTGTTTTATACTGGAGGCATGGTGTTCATGGTAATGTGCAAAATTTGTTTTCCACCAAACATAGTTTCAAATGCTGGGCAGGAAGGTCAATTTTAGTGTCATCATTTATTGTCTGTGTTACTTTTGTAGCTTGTGGAAAATTGCAAACTAGATTTCTTATGGCAATCCTGTTGACAGATTCTCCCACCTGATCTGTGGATTTCTGCAAATCCTCCAAAGTTACTATGGCCGTCTTGGCTGTTTCTCAGATTATCCTTTTTTTTCCACCTTTCAATTATGAACTACTTTGTGTCAGCCTGTCATGTAAAACCTCAATGAAAAATATTGAAGTCTGTGGTTGCAACATTACCAACCACTGATTTTTTTACAAAAAGGCATGAATATTTTCTCACTTCTTTGGCTTACAATCCGAAATAAAAACAGGAGGCCAACAATTCTATTTAGTAAACAAAACAAAAACAAAAAAAAATGTACTCATAAAAAGGTTAAAAAAAAACTAAAATAAAAATCTAACATAATACTTGATTGTATTAGTTGTTTAATTAAAATTATTTATATTTTAAATTTGCATTTGGATTTGGTGTTTTGCTCCATAATTGAGGCAAGAGACTGGACCTTATTGAATTAAAAGCATAGATTAAATATTTTTTATTGAGAAGGTAGTTTTGAAAATGTTACTGTCACAGTGTGTTTTTGGTTCTGTATTTGTTTACGTTTAATCAGATGTTTTGATGTTCTAGTATGATTAGTGTTTGAGTTCCCGTTTCTGGTGTTTTATTTCCTAGGTTCTGTTCTGTTGACTGTGTTGTTTTATTGTATTTTTAGATCTGTTGTTCTCCCTGTGTTCTGGTTCCCTGTGTTCTGGTTCCCTGTGTGTTTTACAGTTTGTTTCTTCGTCAAGCTCCTCCATGTCCTCATTTGTCCCCATCTGCTTCACCTGCTCCCTCTGCCTCCCTGTCTCCATGTCTCACCTGTTCCCTGTTTTCCTGATCACCTGCCCTATTGTTTCATGTTCACCTTCGTCCCTATTTAGGTCGGTCTTTGTCCTCTGTTCCACGCGGTGTCGTCATGTCTTTTGTCATGTTTTTTCATGTCTCTTTTGACGTCTCCTTTTGGATACTCGCCCTGCTCCGGATCTTGTTAGGTTCTGTTTCGAGGATTCCCTTGTTATCCGGATTATCTGTACCCCTGCTCCTCGCCTGTATGTGAGTTGACTCTGTGAATTAAAAGAAGGAGCTTTGATCCCACTCAGCCTTCTCCGTACCTGTCTGCCTGTGGTCCACCACACAAAAACCCACTAGTTACAGTTACTGTATTACTGTCATCATGCAATGTAAGAGTAAAACAAAACAGAAAATGCAGATAAAATGCCCAACCTCTGTTTGCACTTGGTATTTCCTTATTGTATTTAACAGAGCAGCTCAGCACTGTTTGGATATAAAATTTTTCACTCTTGCATATCTTTCATCTTGTCAGTCCCTCTGTTACTGTCGCTTATTGTCCTCCAATCTGTTGATCTGGAACTCTTTAAAGCTCCTATCAGAAGGTTTCACCTCTGAAAATGGGACTTTGAATTTCCAGCATTAAAACATAACAGCATCACAGTTAGGTCAGGTAATTAAAGAACAGTCATGCAAAGAGGAGCGAGGACAAAAGACATTAGAATGAGGAGTCTTAAAATGTGCACAATTTCCTAAATAAAACTGTTTTACTAGGTTTCTAAAGCCATGGATACCTATGATTCTTCTTTATAATTCACAGTTATTATGGAAATATATTGTTAAGCCTGGTTTTTACTAACATATTTAATGATTAGTGGGTGTTGACTTCACAGATTGTTCAAAACACAATTAAATAGACACAGAACTAACAGCAACAACGAAGATGAACCCCATTTTCACCAGGCACAACTAAGACATTTGTCAATAAAGTAGTCAAAATAAAAAAAAAACAGAAACGTGTTTACAAAAGAAAGAAAAATGTAAAGTAACTTATTGGCTTTTATAGTTAATGAATGTATTTAGATATATAAAAAAAACAGAAAAGAGCTGGAGTAAAATACTTTTGTTAATCTAAGATCTTATGATTGTATGTATATGTTTAATTTCTCAGCCATGCCTCCTCACTGCCGCTGCAATGTCAGCCTGGGGAGAACCACCAACCAGCTCAGCTGCGCTGTCTCCGCCCAGCCAATCCAAATGGATCTGACATGGATGTAGGGTCCTCATTCCTTCTCCTGCCATGATCTGTAGGACTTTGGGTTCAGTTTTGGCACATTTGTTTGTGTTAGGTATTTTCAAAATTTTGCATTGTAAATCCTTCTTGGTTTTTGCTTTGTGTGGATTCCTATGATTATGTCTTGTTTAGTTGGTATTTATCTGTGTTTACGTTGGGTTTATTTTGTTCAGTCATTCCCCTGCCTAGTTTTCCCCAGTAGCCACAGGTTTTTGGTTTCCTCTCGGCTGATTCAGCCTCCTTCCTGCACATGGGACCTCACCAAGCATTAAAACAAGACACCTCTATTACTGAAAAGATGTAAGGATAAAATTGTTACAATTTCAGATATAAAGTGGTTTAAATTTCTTTTTTTTTTACTTCCATTTTTAAATAATTATATTTGTGCTCAGGCTTCATTCCCGTGTAGTGAATGCCCCAATTGTCGACCAATCCGCCCACCCTGCCACTCCATGACGATCTGTGGGTGTAACATTGGGGGCCACCTCCTTGGCATTATCCTTATTATGATTAATAAATGTGGCTTCTTAAAGGGAAGCAGTACAACAGACAAAAAAAACCCAAAAAAACTGGTCCACAGAGTCTTTGTTGACCTGAGGAAAGCATTTGACGGGGTTCCCCATGAACTGATATGGTATGTGCTCAAATCCATTGAAGTCCCAGATGTGTATGTCCATTAGACACAGATCCTCTATCATGGCTTCAGAAACATTTTATGACACCCCATCAAAATTTCAAAATTATGAGATTTGTTGGTTTTTCACTAAATTATTCTCAATTATTATAAATTGCATTCATGGTGGATGAACAAGGTTTTAGAATGACTGTATTATGACTTTTCCAGAACAATTATTTAAAAGATAACATCTAGACATGTACTGTGCAACTACATCATTGTACAATGTAAGCGGCCATTAATGTTTTTAATATATATTAAATTATATATATATATATTTTATTATAATATATATAATATAAATAATATTTAAAACACCCAAAAACAATAAAGGGGGGTTACCCCCAAGGAGCATCAGAGGAAAAGACATTTATTTGAACCAATTATTCGGGCTGGATTGTTTCTTTGGTTTTATTGTTTTTTTTCCCCTTCCGAACCAATCCAATATCCCTTGTTTGGGGGGGTGGAATGTAAAATTGTTATTTTTTGGGGTTTAAAAGAGACAAGAAAGGGATAAAACAGGAAAATTAAAAAAAACCTTTTTTTAGAAAAACATAAAAACTAAAAAAGTTTAAAAAAAAATAAAAACCCCACAAACTGTAAATTAAATGTTAAAAGTATCAACTTGAACTTAAAAGAGCTATAACCTAGGTTTTTAAAAAATAGTATCCTATTAATACCTGACATTGGGGTTTAAAATGTCAACAGGGATTAAAAAAAAATATTCGAAAAAAAGTAGGGAAACATTTTGGATTGAAAATTTTGTTCTTTTACGTCAAAATGTTTTTAATATTTGTTTTTTTTCTTCCAAAATAAGAAACCGGGGGTTTAAACTTATTTTTTGGGTTGTGGTATTAATACACTACGATTTTTCTACTCCCGTAGCCGAAATAGCACTGGTCCTATTGTTGTTCATTTAAAGTAAAAACATTGTGAGTTTGCAGGAACACTCCGAAGAATGAAATATTCTCATTGAAACTTTGTTTTGTACAAAGTTGAATGTGCTGAAACAAAAAATCAACAAAAATCATATGGAAATCAAATTTATTACAATGGAGGCCTGGATTTGGGTTCCACCAAAAAATTTTAAAGTAAAAAAAAACACCTACAGGCTGATCCAACTTTTTATGTAAGGGCCTTAAAAAAAGTCAAAATGGGGCTCAGTTTGTGTGTGGCCCCACGTGCCTGTATGCCTCCCTACAATGCCTAGGCATGGGCCTGATGAGCGGGATGGTCTCCTGAGGGTCTCCCCCCAGACCTGGGCAAAGTCCGCCAACTCCCGACGTCGTGGTTGCCGTAAGTTGGGGGGAGCGAGAATGAGTCCCCCGATGTGCTCAATTTATTTAGGTTTTGAGGACGGGGCGGGCCCGTCCTAGCTTTAGGTCTTCATCTTGCAGGGCGCTGACACACTCCAGCCAGATGAGGTCAGCATTGTCCGCATTGGAGGAACCCGGGCCAAAACCCCACCAATATGGTCTCACAAGGGTCTGAGGATCTCATTCGGGACCTAATGGCGTCAGGTACCCCTGGCGAGACATGGGGGCCAGTACCCCAAAGAAAAGCCACCCCACACCATTCGACCCACTGCCAAACCGATCATGTTGAGGGGGTTTCAGCAGCAGATCGCTCTCCCGGTGTTCCGTCACGTCATCAATGTGTCTGTGAAACCCGCTTTTTTTTGTGAAACACAGGGCGCCAGTGGCGAATTTGCCAATCCTGGTGTTCTCTGGGAAATGCCAAAACGGGCCTGCACGGTGTTGGGGTTGAGCCAACCCCCCTTTAGGGCGCGGGCCCTCATACCATCCTCATGGAGTGGTTTTAACCATTTGTGCAGACACAGCACATTTGTGGCCTTGGAGGTATTTTTTAGGGGTCTGGCAGTGCTCTCCTGTTCCTCCTTGCCAAAGGCGGAGTAGCAGTCCTGCTCCTGGGTTGTTGCCCCCCACGGCCCCTCACCTCCTGGTGTACTGGCCCGTCTTCTATCGGTTAGCGCCTCCAGGCTCTGCACACGATGCTGACAGAACAGCAAACCATTCTTGCCAACAAGTTCGCCATCATTGAGTGGCATCCTGGATGAGCTGACCACTACCTGAGCCACTTGTGTGGGTGTAGAGTCGTCTCATGTACCACCGGAGTGTGAAAAGCACCACCAACATCAAAGTGACCAAAACATCAGCCAGAAAGAATAGTACTGAGAAGTGGTCTGTGGTCCCCACCTGCAGAACCACTCCTTTATTGAGTGTCTTTTTGTCTTGCTAATCACAAATATTTCCCCCTCGTTGTCTATTCCTTTTGTACAACAGCATGTGAAATTGATTGTCAATCAGTGTTGATTCCTAAGTGGACAGGTTTGATTCACAAAAGTTTGGTTTACTTGAGTATATGTTTATTTGGAGTGTTCCCTGTTTTATATTTAAAATTTTTTGAGCAGTGTATATCGATAGATATGTAAGATATATATCCTATCTATATATATATATATTATATATACTATATATAATATATATATATATATATATATATGAATATATATATATATATAATATATATAGTATATTTAAGCAGCTGCCAAACTGCTTGGACGTCATAAAAACCACAACACATAGGGAGCATTTAGCTGTTGGTTCCACAAAGGGTTGAAGGGATGAGGAAACCCGAATTCTAGAGGGGTAATCCGAAAGATGTAGGGAGACAGAAGATAGATGAGAAGAGAATGAGTCAGTTAGAAAGGCAATTACGTACTGGGAGAAACAGAAAGCAGGACAGAGCAGGCAGTGAGGCGCACAGACAGAGATAAAGAGAGGTGAAAAGAGAATTAAAACAAAAAAGAAAGGACAGGATGAAGTAAAGTACAAGTACAAAATAGGAGCAAAAAGTTAACAAAGAGATGCCACATGAATATAAATTCAAGCACCTAACAAAGACACACACACTTGCAAATCATTTAAAAGTACTTAAGCATGGCATCAGGTAGCCCTATGTGCTACAACTGCACCAGAACATGACTTGAATGTATTTTTAACCTAAATAAAAACTATCTATTTGCTTGCTGTGAGAGAGTTAGCTGAGCACAGACGGCCTGAGCACAGCCAGATGGACGAAGTGACCGGCTGGCAGGAAGTAACAGCCTGTACGCTTCTTTTTGATTGGCTCTAATTATGATCTAGTGCTGTGCCTCCCAGAGAATTGCTGACTGGCTGATGTGTGTAGTGCATAATTGTGAGTATGAGCATTTCTGCGAGAATCCAGAGTTTTTTAACTAGAAAAAAGGGATGGTTTAACTGAGGAATCGAGCGACTAAAAAGCAGTTTGTATTGATGTAGGGTGGCGATATTATTGCACAACAATTTGGAGTGACTCAGCAGAAAAAAAATTAAAGGTGCAGGATTTGTTGCAGCTTTAACATTCCACATGTTCCTTTTGTTGCGAAGTAAATTATAGAAGCACATCTTAAGGTAGTGCTAAACATTTTGTTATCCTGTAAAGGGTTCACTGTGAGAATATAGAGTTTCGTGTTAATAATCTTCAATAGTTTGCACTAGATATGATGATGTCATCAGTATACAGTGCTTGTCAGAGGTTGACATGCACTTATCATCAGAAGAATGTCATAATTTTAGGCTTTTAGCTTTTGCATTTGAACCACTCTTTTGGATGTTAAACGTTTCTTACCAAGTTAAAAAGAAGCCCCCCATATTTGCCATATTTGTCCGTGACCCACTACCGAATAAGTGTTATAGAAGATGAATGAATGAATTGAATATATATATATACTATATAATATATATATAATATATATATATATATATATATATGTATATGATAATCAAAATTGTATTATACATGTCTATATAGTCTATATATATATATATGTATATATACACATGTATGATATACATGGATATATATGTTATATATATATATATATATATATAATATGTATATATACACATGTATATATACATGTATATATATGATATATATATATATATATGTATATATACACATGTATATATATATATATATAATATATATATAATATGGTATATATATATATATATAATGTATAATCACAATGTATATATATATATATAATCATATATATATACAGGGGCTTGACAATGTGAAACTGAAACACCCTGGTTTAGACTCACAATAATTTATTAGTATGGTGTATGACTCCTTTTGCGGCCCAACACAGCATCAATTTCGTCTTGGGAAGGACATATACAAGTCCTGCACAGTGGTCAGAGAGATTTTAAGCCAATTCTTCTGCAGGATAGTGGCCAGTCACTACGTGATACTGCGTGAGGAAAACGTTTCAGACTGCCACTCCAAAACACCCCAAAAGTGCTCAAAACTATTTGATCTGGTGCTGTGCAGCCCATGGGAGATGTTCAAACTCACCTTCATGTTCATCAGAACCAATCTTTCACAAGTCTTGCTGTGTGTATTTGGTGCATTGTCAGCCTGATACACGCACCGGCCTCAGGATACAATGTTTTGAACATCGTGGACTGCACATGGTCCTCAAGAATGGTTCGGTCTAGTCCTGCAAGTGACGCGCCTATCTACCCACAAGTATTGGCCAAAGGAATGCCATGATATGGAAGCCAAAGCAATCACTGATCCACCCCTGCTTCACTCTAGGCATGCAACAGTCTGGGTGGTACGCTTCTTTGGGGCTTCTCCCACCACCCGTAAAACTCTCCCCGGATGTGGGATAACAGTAAATTAAGGTGGAATCATCAGAGAACAATACATGTTTACATTGTCCACGCCCAAGATTTGGCTCCTTTGCCCCATTGAAAACCGACGTGTGGCATTGGCATGAGTGACCAAAGGTTTGTCTATAGCAGCCCGGCCGTGATATATTGACCCTGTGAAGCTTCAACGGACAGTTCTGGTGGAAAAGGAGAGTTGATGGTGCATCATTAATTCTGCCGTGATTTGGTAATGTCGTGGTTTTATGTTTTTGGATACAATCTGGTTAGCACCCCGAACAATCACTTTCAGACAGCTTCCTCTTGCGTCCACAGTTAATTCTGTTAGAATGTGGTCATCCTTCTTGGTGGTATGGCTGACAACCCGGGATACCGGGCTCTGATACATCACAAAGACTTGCTGTTCTTCTGGTCCAAAGATTGTGCCAGCAAGATGTGCCACCAAACAATTTGTCCTCTTTTGAACTCTGGTATGTCACCGCCATATGTTGTGTGTATTTCAAATATTTTGGAGCCAAAAAACTGTTGCTCTTACCCTGCTAATTGAACCTTCACAATCTCCTGCTCTTACTGGTGCAATGTGACAATCAATGAAGATGCTACCAGGCTGGTAAAATTTAAGCCATGAAACCTCCCACACGAAAATGACAGCGTGTTTCAGTTTTCAATATATGTATTATATATTATATATATATATTAATATAATATATATATATATATATATATATATATATATATATATGTATACTATATATCATATATATATATGTATAAAATCCCACATATATACTGTATACCAGATATTATATAATATATATGTAACCAAACCACGTGGATTTCGTTACTCTTCTTTTTGCAGATGACGGGTCCGCTTGGCCCCTTCTAGCCAGACCGACAGCATGCGCTGGGGCGGTTCGCAGCGAGTGATGAAGCGGCTGGGATGAATCAGCTCCTCCAAGTCAGAGGCCATGGTACTTCAACCCGGAAAAGGGTGGCTTTTGGTCTCTTCAGGTGGAGGGGAGTTCCTCCTCAAGGGAGGAGTTCAAGTTATCTCGGGGTCTTGTTCACGAGTGAGGGAAGAATGGAGCCGGTGAGACGACAGAGGATCGGTGGCGGCTGCTGCA
The DNA here is from genome assembly GCA_036173005.1 of Crenichthys baileyi. Lineage (NCBI taxonomy): Eukaryota > Metazoa > Chordata > Actinopteri > Cyprinodontiformes > Goodeidae > Crenichthys > Crenichthys baileyi. The sequence goes on from JAHHUM010000872.1 coordinate 1,301,945, forward strand.
GTAATGGGGCGCTGTGCCGGTCCGTTTGGGGTGAAGAGAGACTGAGCAGAAAAGCGAAGCTTCTCAATTTACCGGTCAGTCTACGTTCCTACCCCTCACCTTGGCCATGAACTTTGGTTCATGACCGAAAAGAACGAGATCCCCGGATACAAGCGGCTGAAATGAGCTTCCTCCGTTAGGGTGGCCGGGCACTCCTTAGAGATTTAGAGGTGAGGAGCTCAAGCCATCGGAGGGCTCGGAGTAGAGCCGTCTGCTCCTCCAACATCGAGAGAGCCGTTGGGTGGCTCGGGCATCTATAACGGATGCACTCCCTGGACGCCTTTCCTCGGGAGGTGTCCAGGATACGCTGGAGGGACTATGTCTCTCAGCTGGCCTGGGAACGCCTTGTGCTGTCCCCCCCAGAGGAGCTGGAGCGGTGTCTGGGGAGAGGGACGTCTGGGGTTCTCTGCTGAGTCTGCTGCCCCCCGAAAACCCGGTTCCGGATGAGCGAAGACGACGAGTACCATTTAAAAACATGAGTACGAGGTAATTATATATGTGATATATGCGCGGTCTCTTACAAGCTGGAGTGAAGCGGTTTTTTCCAGTCGGATGGGAGGACAATGGGCTCAGCATCACCGTGTACGGCAGTTTACATGCCACTGTGGTCAGTGGACAGAAAACGGGTCGCACAAGCCACAGCCTCCGGAGGTTAGCTGTGCTAACCCTTGTCACAGAGTTTTTTTAAACTTCCTCGTCGCCCTGGGCAACGTTTCTCCTCACCACGGGTCATTGAGGTTAGGTGGTGGCAGAGTAATAGAGAAGATTAGATTGAAATGATCTAAAAAGTTTTTAATTTTATGAAGTTTGGTTTCGTTGGTGAAACCTCAACTTTCTTGGTGACTAGCAGCTATTTGCAGCACTGTGTCAGTTTTGGTTCTGTGTTTGTGTGTTTAAAAATTAAGACAACACTTTATTTAAAGGGGTGATTTTAACACATAAGATTGATCATAACGGCCGTCCGCGCTTATGCATTTTTAAGTCTTTTTACTAAACTTGATAACTAGGTAAAACACCATTAAGCCCCATTTCTCCAGAAAGATTTGGCTTCTTTTCCAAAAATATTCCTTAAATATTTTACCATTCCCCTTTAATAATATTTCTTTAATATTATTTCAAATAAATAAAGGCAGCTAATGGGACACCGTTTGAGAATTAGTCATCCAGAAGGTTGGTTTATTCAGCAGATCATTCTGAAAACATTATTTATTTTTAAAATTAATATTTTATCTGATTTGCATAGTGAATGGTTGTCTAAGGTATGCTGATTATTGCATAAGTTAGTTCCAGACTAACTTAAACTTCATTTCCAGATTCTTTCAAGATAATCCTTGGTTCTCAAACATAAACAATTGCATGGGTAATGTTTCCATATCAACTCTTTTAGGCATGCTTTTCAGATGATTTCTTTATTTAATCAATTGTTTATATTGTACATAGCCCCATTAGTCTTCCTTATTCTTTAATTCTGCTTGGTAGTTTGGTTGGATTGTCTTAGCATAGTAAAGAGTTGTTGATTGAAATATGTTTGACTTTGAGTTGACTTATTTTGGTAATAAATTCTGTATTTTAAGAAATTGTGTGAATTCATTCCATGGTGTGCAGAGTTTTGCTTTCAAATAATGTCAGAGCTTGGCTCACACCTTTCTATTTTGTCCTAATACCATCGCCTTACTGGGCTGGTATTCACAGGACAACCCTTAACAGACCGAAATATTATTTGATAAAATATTAAAGTATTAATATTAAATATTAAATAATATTTTCAGATTCATAATCACAACACTAAAATTGTTTGTTTTTCCCTTTGGGTTTTAGCCTCCCTTCGCCACTTCCTTCTTTCTCATCCCCCTTTCCCTTTTATCTCCTTCTTTTTCCTCTCATCTCACCTTCCTGTCCTCTGTCATGCATAACTTAGCTGCTCCACATGCCAGGCGTCTCCCCTTGCCTTTTCCTCTTATTTAACCTGCAATCAGATCAATTCACTATTCCATTCACAGCCTAATAATAGTGTGATTATGCATGAAACACACACACATACACCGCCTCCCCCAACACTTTACGCACACACTCACACACACACACACACACAGATACCCAGCCCCTTTTTCTGTGATGGAAGCTGACGTTGCATCTTCACAAAAAATTCTGTGAATGTCCTCTATAAGAGAAAACTGGCAACCTGGTGCTCCCAGATTAATTTGTCACTTCTTTTCTAATCAGTGTCAGAATTCAGTTAGAACCCAGAGGTGGAGGATTGAGGGGGTAAGTGGTGGGGGGATGAGGCCAGAAGTAATGAAAGCAAACAAGGAGGCGAGGAAAGCCCCTCTAAGTGTTTGATTACAGACCACTGGCAGACCTCTGGAATGAACCCCAGAAATTTAATTTACAGATTAATAAACAGAAATGAATAGTCTCAATAGATTATTTTCACTCTGCACCTCACAATATTTATGTATACACTTGCAAGATCTGCACCTTTAATGAATGCATGTGGCTTAGTAGGTTGCTTTGCAGTGCTTGTTATTTTACCTCTAAAAAGTCACCAAAGTAGTTACTTTGTGCCTAATTTTAGCATGAAAGCACAAAATAATCTGTTTGAAAACAACTAAATGCAAGAGGTTTCTATTTGTTGTCTGGATCTGACATAAATTAGGGTAAAATATCAATATTTCAAACTTGCTAAGAGGGCTGCACGGTGGCGCAGTAGCACTGTTGCCTTGCAGCAAGAAAGTTTGACTCCCGGCCGAGGGTCTTTCTGCATGGAGTTTGCATGTTCTGCCCGTGCATGCATGGGTTCTCTCCGGGTACTCCGGCTTCCTCCCACAGTTCAAAGACATATCTGTTAGGTTAATAGGTCTCCCTAAATTGCCCTTAGGTGTGTGAATAAGTATGTGCATGGTTGTTTGTGTGTTGCCCTGCAATGGACTGGCGACCTGTCCCGGGTGACCTGTCCCAGGTGACTGCTGGAGATAGGCACCAGCTTCCCCGCGAACCACTAAGGAATAAGCGGTATAAAAAATGACTGACTAACCCCCTCGAAGATTGTCATACTATACCCAGTTGAAAAAAAAGTAAACATGGTTTTTTTAAATTTTTTTCCAAATGAAATTCTGAAAAGGATCAGTATTCATTTGTTTTTTAGTCATATTCCTTTTTAGTCATATTCCTAAATACAAACCATTGCAACAAACTATTCAGAATTTACTTAATATTTAAACAGAGTCCATTTGTGTCTAATTTAATCACAGTATAAAGCGCGCATGCTGGAGGTGTGGTAAGGCGTATTCGTCACTTCCTGTTTTGCACTTGGTTAAAACACATACTTTCTGTTGCTGTATTTAACATTTGGCGACTCTCCGTGTTTTACACGGTTTTTTCTAGTAGTGGTAAGGGGTGTCTAGCTTAGCGTTAGCTTTAGCTCCACCATGGCTACCCGTTCTGCTGTTTCTCTCTCTGAGTCTCCTCCTCTCTCCTGCTCTCTGTGTCAGATGTTCAGTTACTCCTCTGCCTCCTTTAGTGATAATGGTACGTGTAATAAATGTAGCATTTTTTGTAGCTTTGGAGGCGAGGGTGTCGGATTTGGAGGCCGGCTCCGCGCTGTTGAAAACAGCCAGATAGCCGAGGCCCCTTAGCTAGCGCGGAGCCCCCGGGGGTAACCCCAGCAGTCCTCCAGCAGAGCCCCGCGTCGCGGCCTCAGGCCGGCTGGGTGACGGTACGTAGAAAGATAGTCCTAACCCAGCCACAGGTCCCCAAAAGGATATTTTAAATTTCAATAGTATTCCCCGTCGGACACCCCGTGAGAAGCCAACTTGGGTAATTGGCAGTCCATATAAAAAAACTTTTGGCATAGAGAACCAGCGACCATAGTCAAATTTTCCCCCAGGGGCCAAAAGGGGGGCGACTCAAATATACCTGAAATGCTGGCAAAGGATAAGCGTAAATACGAAGATTTTTATTCCGTGGCGGTAAGACACCCGGTACTTCAATCGGAGGTCACAAAAGTAGTGTTGCTTCGGTGTGTAATTTTGCAAAACAATGTCGACTCCGTAATTTTATCGGGTCCCCCCCCCGTTTTTGACCAGTGCGACATGTTTCCGATGCTGCATCAACCGCTCCCTGTCTAGGTGGTGTCCAGAAAAAAAATGTGGGTTACATGTAATGGCGAACTTTGGGGAAAACCGGGGTCTGACCCGGAAAGAGAGGGATCCATCCCATTTTAGAGGGAGAGCTTTCTTTCTGGGAACTGGCCAAATTTTATTAGTTCTCCAAAACTTTGAAACCCGGGGTTCAGCCAGGAAGCAGGGTATTTTTTAAAAACACTCCTCTTGCAGTTTCTGTACTGCCACCCACCCATTACCCTATTAAGAAGTGTCTCGCCCGGGGCCCAAAAAATTTGAATAGATTAAAACTTTGTCTAAAAAGAGGAAATCAGGAAAACTAATAAAAAAAACACAACTCAGATAAAAAGAAAAAAAAAACAAAAAATGTGGTTATGAACAAAGATCTCTCCTTCAAAGATTTGCTATTTGGGCCCCTGATTTGTGACAACTGATTGATTTATTTTGCCTCAAAAAAACCTGGTGCGCAAAGGATTAGTTACTAAAATGAGTAAAACTCTACTAATTTTTTAAAATTTTTCAATTTTTGAAAAAATGGGCGGGAGGAGGAGTAGCAACCATTTTTTCAGTGATTTTTTATAGTCCCAGACCAATCAATAGCTAAAACCCTTTTAAAATTTTTAAATCCTCAGTTTTCCTCACCCAAATTGCAAAGCACAAAAAAACCCATTCGTTTGTTGTTTTGTACCGTCCCCCAGGCCTACTCTAAATTTTTAGATCATTTTTCAGCCCTTTTATCGATTTAGTGTAAATACGAAAAGGTTTTTTTGGGTGGGGGTTTTTAAAAAATTCATGTTGAACTGAAAGTGATAGCAAAAAATATAGCCTTTAATGGTATTTTAGATCAATTGGTTTTACTCAAAACTTAAAAAAACCTCCCCAGTTTGTTCATTTCCCGGGCCTTGGCTGACATTGGCATGGTGTAAAGAATAACAATATTTTTTCCCCAACCCTGTGCTGTTGACCAATTTTTTAATAACCCTTTTTGTTTATTTAACAGGTACTCCACACCTGAAAGAAAAATTTTATTATAGAACATTATCAAAAAAAGCTGTAACAACCTTTAAAAAAAACTGTTTTACATTTTAAATTTTCCCCTTACACAGAAAAACGGGAGGGGAATAATTTTTTTTCTTTTCCCCTTCCAAAAAGATTCTCTTTTTCAGAGTGTTTACTCACATTGGGGGTGCATTAGACAAAGCAGGCCCCCTTGAAAAAGAAGGTAATATTCATAGAGGCAGGCTCCCTGGTTTTAATTCGAGCTGCGTATTTTAAAACACAATGTTAGAAAATGGAGTGAAAATGGCGCTTCACACCCAGGGATTCCACTTTAAACTGGAAAAAAAAAAGCCTATGTTGTATAAAAAACACTTTACCCAAACTAGAAAAAGCTTTTTCTCATCCTTTAAAAGAAGAGAAAAAGAAAATCCTAGGTTTTCTTTAGTACAGTTGCTAAACTACACAGAGTCATAGCTCTGTTGAGCCATCCATTCCCCTTTGCTCTCAGCAGTCATGACTTTATGGGATTTTCCAAAATAAAATTGATTCTATTAAAAAGAAAATCTTTGAATACTCCCGAGATGATTTCTTCATCCTAAAAAAGTGAGACACATTGGGGAAATAACTGTAGAACCCGATTTTGCTTAGATGCTTTGATCCGTGGAGCTTTCCTAGTTATCGAAATATTTGCTTCATCTAAAACCCTTTAAAATTGTAGTTAGACCCAATCCCCAAACCAAATTATTTAAGGAAGTGTTCCCCTCTGTTTACCAGCCCCATTTTAGATAAAATTAAATTTTTATCTTTAGTAAAGGGATATGTGCCACAAGTTTTTGAGGTAGCTGTTTTTAAAAACCTTTTGCTAAAAAACCCTTTCGCTTGATCGAGAGGGAATTAAAAAAATTAAAGCCCGTTTATCCAACCCTTCCTTTCTTATCAAAAAATTGCTTGGGGAAAAAGTAGTTCCCTAATCAAATGGGGGGAGCTTTACCGGGCAAGGCCCCTGTTTTTGAAGATTTTTGGGTCGGGTTTTAAAGAGTCATCATAGCTCTAAAAAACAGCTCTGCTAAAAGTCACTAAGATTTTCTTATTCCCTTCAGATAATGGACTTGTGTCTGTATGGTTTTTTAGATTCAGTGCTGCTTTGGGATACAGCCCATAATTTTAATATTCTCTTGAAAGGCTGAAATATCTGTAGGGATCGGGGGAAACAGCGCTAGGGGGTTTTTAAATTTTTTGTCTAAACGGGTTTCCCCCAGTTTGTTCTGTAAATGTTTTAAATAATTTTTAAAAACCCCGGGGGTTAAATTTGTGGAGTCCCCACGGGGTTTTCATTTATTTTGGGGCCAGTTCTCTTTACTTTTATATATCCCTTCCAATAGGTAAAATTATCGGGCAGCAAGAAAAAATTTTTAAACTGTTACGCTGATGATCCCAGTTTTAAAATTTATCCATAAACCCTGATGACCCCAAACCAGTTGGGATAGACTACAAGCATTTTTTAAAGGGAAAAAAAAATTTGGAAATTAAATTTTTTAAATTTTTTCCCCCCTTCAAAATTTCCCAGGACAAGACAGAAGTTGTCGTCTTTAAACCCGGATTTCTTTAAAAAAAAAACCCCCCCTAGTCAATCATTAACGGATGGCATTAAATTGGGCCCCGATTTAAAAAAAGTTTTAAAAAAACCCGGGGGTTTTTTTTGACCAAGGGCCTCATTTAAATCCCATATTTTAAAAAGGTTTTTTAGGATTTTCCTTTTTTTATCGCCCGGAAGGGATTGCCAAAATTAGAAATATCCCGTCCAGGATTGATGCTGAAAAAAACTAGGCCATGCATTTGTTTCTTCAAGGCTGGACTTTTTTGTGATTCTTTACTATCAGGATGTCCACAAAATGCAGTTTAAAAACCTTCAGCTGATTTAAAATCTTCCCGCAAGGTTCTGATGGGAAAAATTTAAAAAAGAGATTTATATTTCCCCTACTTTAGGCCCCTTTATTGGTCCCCGTTAAATCCAGGGAAAAGAATTTTTTTAAAATTTCCTCCCCACAATTAAAAACCCTTTAAAGATTTAGCTCCCTCTACATCAGAGATCTGATTTTCCATATTTTTCCAACAGGCACTTCGTTTCCGGGCGGCAGGTTTATTGGGGTTCCTAGAGTCTCTAGAAGTAAAATGGGAGGCAGATCCTTTTGTATCAGGTCCCCCTGTGGAAAACCCGCTCCCCAATTTTAGTCCGTATGCGGACACCTGTCTATTTTTAAAGGGCTAGGCTTAAAACTTTCCTTTTGTTTAAAGGCTTATAGTTGGAGTGGCTTGGGTTTTATCCTGAGCTATCTTCCTTTTTTTAAACCTTTCCGTCTTCTTCCCCCCTTTTTGATGGATTTAAGGGGGAGTCCGGTTTACCAAAACCCCGGCTCTTTAGGTTAAAGGTGCAAACACAACCCTCCATTTTGCTTTACCTTTGGGCCCCCCTCTCTTTTCCAAGGGTTTATGGTCAATCTGACAGAAAAAGGTACCCCAAATTTTTTTTGTGGTTTTTTTATAACAAGGGCCATCAGTGGGCTCTAGATGGAAAAAAGGGTTTATTTTTAAAGGGCTGGGTTTTTAAAACTTTCCTTTTTGTAAAGCTTTATTTAGAGGGGTTAGGTTACCTAAACCTATCTTTTATTATGCTTTATGGTTGGTTTGCGGGAGGCCCTTAATGCCCCTTTCACCCTCTTCCTACTTTCCCCCACACTACCCCTTAAATTTTGCATTATTTGTGTTTTTTTCAGTTTTTTAAACTTTGTTCTTTTCTCTATTCTTTTCCCCGGGAAAAGCTACCCGGGCCCTGAACTTTTGCCCTCCCTGTAGCACCTTTTGAAAAGGGGGGAACCTAAAAGCTTCTCCCGGGCAAAAAAATTAATGCCCACCCTACCGTGATCCATTTGGGCCCCTTCTTTCGTTTTTAAACCCTTTCTCTTCCTGGGCCCATACCCACTGACTGAGTTTTTAAAACTGTGATAGTTTTATTTTGCTCTCTTTCGGGATTTCTAAACTTGAAAACGGGCCTCAGAGTTTTACTTTTCCTTTTTTCTGGTGAAACGACAAAAAGGGGGTACATCCTTTAACATTTACCTTTTCTTTCCCATAGGAAAAATACTCCGGGGTCAGTGCTTCTTTTTTCTCTTTGTGGGCTCTGCTCTGTTTTCTCTAAAACCCCCCGTCGGGTCGTGGCAGATGGCCCCTTTAAACCCCCCCCCCAGCCTGGTTCTTTTGGGGGGTTTCCCTTTCCCGTTTAAAAAGGGGGTTTTTCCCTCCCCCCGTCGCTCATGCATGGGTCAGTATGAGGGAAAATTTCTGCAAAATCAACGGGCCCGGGGACTGTCCACTGTTTTCTACATGTTCATCCGGGACAGGGAATGCTACAAGTCCCCTTTACTTTGATCAATCTGCTGGGGGTTTCCCTTTAAAAGAAAACTTTTTTTTCCCAATTTTAATAAATAACCCGAATCTGGGTGCCCCTTTTCAAGATTAAAATTAAATTGGGAAAGTATGTACCGACTTTTGTGAAAGTCCCCTTTAGACGACATGTGTTGTGACTTGGCCCCTAAAAAAATAAAATGAATTTAATTGAATTTTAATTTTTAAAGACAGCTTTAAAAAACTGTATCACAAAAACCCCAGGGAAACCCAAAAAAACATTGGGTCAAAGGGTAAAACTGTGGAAGTCTAAAACGGCTTCTTTTTTTAAAATATTTCAGGTTTTTTAACATTTCACAAAGCACAAAATTTGGAAAACCCCGTAAAAGATGGAATCCATTTAAAAGGGGCAGAACCAGGCAGGTAAACTTATTCCGGGGAAACAGCCAAAAAGGTTTCCCTGGGGAAAATCTGGGGGAACTGCAGAATCCATGGCACAGATGGGGGGCCTTTTAAGACCTTTAAGAGGACAGTTTTTTTGTGGATTTCCCCCAAAAAAACTTTCTGGTCTAAAAATTTTTGGAAAAGCCCTTTTTTCCCCAAATGGGTCTTTTATTTTCATGACTAATAAATTTTAGATTCTCACCCAGACAAAAAACCTTGAATGAACACACATGGGAAATTTTGTGGAAAAAAAAAAGTGTAAAAAAAAACTAAACATTTTTATACTTTTGATTTTTACAAAAATAGCCCCCTTTGCTTTTCCCCTGACTGCTTTTGCTCTCTTGGGGGTTCCCCTCCAAGAGCTTCCCCTGAAGGGTTTTCCCCTGAAATGGATTTGCAAAGCCAAACTTGCCAACGTTTATTGGGGAGACAGGGTAAAAGGGTTTAAAATTTCCGTCCTTTTCAGCAAAAAGGCAGTACTTTAGGGATTCTTAAAAAAATAACCTATTTTAAAAATATTTGTTTCAATTTTTTTTTTTGCAAAAATATTGCGTATTTGTTTTATTCGCTGTTTTGATGCCCTTTATTGAGAATCTACCCTACAAAGTAAAAAGTCATAAAAAATAAAGAAAACCCCTTAAATGAAAAAAGGGGTTTAAAACTTTTTACAGGGATTTTATATATTTGGGTTTTTAAAAGCCAAAAAAAGGGGGGGGTTTTAATCTTTCAAAAAAACAAACTTGATGAGAGAATGTGTGTTTCGTCACGCAAACTCTGACCCATGTGTAAGCTCATTTTAGAGACGGGAAACTGGAGATGCAGATGGAGAGGTGGGAATTGAAGCCACACCGCATCATGATTCCTCTCAGGCATTCAATTTCACTCCACATCAAACCATTAATTAACACATAAATTGTGACAAGGTGTGAGGCAATAACACTGATTGCTTTAAATATTTAAATACCGTGGTGAAACTCGTGCGAAATGTGGCACGATGGAGGCATTGGCACTGCTGTAGGACTTTGCAAATGGAAACATTTGGAGGGAACACATTTTCAGGGATCTCCAAGGCCGGCCCAGCCAGCGCTAAGCACAATAATACCTGACATCCTGGATGGCATTGTCAATATGACCAGTCAATACATCAGATTTCACTACACTGTGGGAGAACAGGTCAATATTAAATGGAGGTTTGCAGTAATGTCCGGTTTCCCAAATGTAATAATCCACTATTTAATTTCAATTCAATTCAATTCAGTTCTTTTACGTGGTTTCCAATTGTGCTTTGTGAAATGTTAAAACCTTGAAATATTTTACAACAGAAGCCTGTTTTAGACTTCCAAAGCTTTATCCCTGACCACAATGGTTTGTTACTGGTGCTTTGTAATACAGTTTGTTAAGCTGTCTTTATAATTCAATTCAATTCAATTCAGTTTATTTATATAGCGCCAATTCACAACACATGTCGTCTCAAGGGACTTCACAAAAGTCAGGTACATACATTCCAATTAATCTTAATCATTGAACAGTGCAGCCAGATTCTGTTATTTATTCAAATTGGATAAAAGTTTTCTATCTAAGGAAACCCGCAGATTGCATCCATTTCCCAGTGACTTGCAGCTTTCCCACTCCTCCCGGATGAGCATGTAGAGACAGTGGACAGTCACTGGCGTTGACTTTGCAGCAATCCCTCATACTGAGCATGCATGTAGCGACAGTGGAGAGGAAAAACTCCCTTTTAACAGGAAGAAACCTCCAGCAGATCCAGGCTCAGTGTGGGGGTTTGAGAGAACAGCACTAATGTGCAAGTCATATGTGATGCCAGTACCTGACCAATTTAGTGGCACGATGGCTTGTTCAACACATGAATCCTTCATCCTGGCACAAAGCAGTGTAGGAAATAGTATGCAAGCAGGTACTATACGTGATGGCTGGCTTCTTGGTAAGTCAATGAACCATTCTAACCATTTGGGCCTGATGTACTGATGCAATCTCCCGCTATGGTCTGCAGGGGCTACCCCCCTTTCCACAGCCCCAAAGCACAGAGAAGGCACGCTTCAATACCGCTCACACTCATGCACGCTCAACTCTGGAGAATGCCATTGGCCTCCTAAAATGCTGGTAGCAGTGTCTGGATGCATTGGAGGGAAAACTCTGATAAAATTGGAGGAAGGTGTGCAAAATCGTCAAGACGTGTGGTGTGCTGCAATATCAGGCACTGGGGCATGGCATTCATCTCCGTCCTGGCCTCCCTCCTTTTCAGAATGGCAACCCATTTTTGACAGGATTTAGTGGGCTTGATTTCAGTTATTTACCCGAACACTGTACACCCAGTAAGCAGTGTTTTTGTTGTTTTTTTTTTACACAAAGAGAGGGGATGATTTAAGAAAAACGTAGAAGGCAATTATCATGTTAGACAATAAAAAGTAAGCATAAGGGACTACACACACTAACTGGTTTGAGAGTTAAACACTCCCATGATAGCAAACCAAGCAGTCTGAGGCTTCACATCAGCTTTTAGGTATATTATAGGTAATTTAGATAAACATGTTGAGCAGTTGTATGGACAAAATAGAGGCTACTGAAATGTTTTTCAGGGTTTACATACACTGTTCATAAAAGTGGAATTAATTCAAAAAAGAAAAAATATTTTCCCAGGGAAAATTTCCCTGTATTTACTTTTTTTTTTTTACAAAATTCCCTATATAAAACATTGAAAATGACAAGGCATCTAAAAAAACAAAACGTTTTAACTAAAAAAAACCCAAAATAAATTGTTTGTACCTCTCTTCTGCTTTGTCCAATAGTGACCAGTTGGCAGCAGAAGATGTGCTGCAGATAAAGTGTTATTGATTGCCGTTAAAAGTGAATAATCCATAGTTAAATTGAAGTGTTTTGTTGAGCTATCCTCCTCATCACACATCCTTAAGGTACTAAGATGTTTTTCTGGGTCAACATACTATTCTCTCAAAAGAAAAAAGAAGAAAACCCCAAAAACGCAGGTAAATAAGCCCTAGAAAATTCATAGTTTTTCAGGGGGCATTTGCTAAATTTAGTGGGTTTAAAAATAAAAAAACAGCGGGCCCTTTTACCGCAAGGTTTAAGGTCCCCCCAAAAATAAAAGAAAAAAAAGATAAAACAAAGAAGCTTTAGACGCATTTTTTTTTTTTTTTTGCCCCCTATCAATGTTTATATATTTTACTTTATATATTTTAAACCAACATATAGATCTGATCTGTGGAACATAAAATCTGACATTCAATTCAATTCAATTCAATTTAGTTTATTTTTATAAACGCCCAAATTTACAAACACATGTCGGGCCAAGGCACTTCACAAAAAGTCAGGGGAAAAACCCCCCCCAATTAATCTTAATCATTGAAAAAGTTTCCCCGCCAAGGGTTCTGTTATTTTTTCAAAAATTGGGGTAAAAAGTTTTTTTTTATCTAAAGGGAAAAGGAAAAACCCAAACAGATTGGCCCTCGAGTCAGTGAACTTTCAAGGATTTACTCCTCCCCGGGTGAACATTTTAGAGACAAATGGAAAATAAAGGCGTTTTACCCTTTGCAAACAAAATTTTCCCGATACTGAGCATGCATTGAGGGACCCGTGGAGAGGAAAAACTCCCTTTTAAAAAGGAAGAAACCCCCGCAGGGAAACCCGGCTCAGGGTGAGCGGGCCCTTGCCAAAACCGACTGGGGGTTAAGGGGGAAAGAGGGAGAGACAAAAGGGGAACAAAGAAGCACGATCCAAGGGGGTACTTTCTTTTGGGAAAAGGGAAAAATAAATGTTAATGGAGGGAGCTCCTTTTTTTTCGTTTCACCTAGAAAGAAGGGAAAAAGTAAAAAATCGAGCGTTTTTAAATTTAGAGTCTGAAAGAGCACATAGAGTTAGTTACAGTAAAAAGGAAATCAGTAGCTATGTCAGGAGGAGAAAGGGTTTTAAAAACTGGGAAAAGGGCAGGGCCATGTGGATCATCGGCAGGGGGGTGGCACCAAGCGGGGTTGCCAGCAGAAGCTTGGGGGATTCCCTCTCCAAAAAAGGGTTACAGGGGGACACAGAGTCAGGCCAGGTGAGTTCTGGGAAGAGAAAAGGAAAAAAACAAATTTAAAAGCGGATAAACCAAATAATAAAAATTTAAAAGGTATTTGGGAAAAAAGTAGGAAAAGAGGGTGAAAAGGGTCATTATGCCTCCACAGCCTAACCCATAGAAGCATAACTACAGAGAAGCTCAGGATAACCTAAGCCACTCTAACTTAAGCTTTATAAAAAAGGAAATTTTTAAAAACCTAGCCTTAAAATAGAAAGTTTTGTCCATCTAGACCCCACTGGGAAATTTGTTACACTAAAACCCCCCCCCCCCCCCCCCCCACAACGATTGGGTTCCCTCTCTCTTCAGAGTGGCCAAAACCCATGGAAAAGAGAGGGGGGTATACAGGTAGCAGAAATGGAGGGTGTGTTTGCACCTACCCGAAAACGAGCCGGTTAGGCTAAACCTGATCCCCCTTACTCCACCAAAAAGGGGGGAGAAGAAGACAGAGCTAAAATAAGGAAGATAGCTCAGGATAACCAAAGCCAACTCAACTATAAGCTTTATAAAAAGGAAAGTTTTAAGCCTAGCCTTAAAAAATAGACAGGGTGTCCGCCTCACGGACTAAAACTGGGAGCTGGTTCCACAGGAGAGGAGCCTGATATAAAAGGATCTGCCTCCCATTCTACTTCTAAAGGACTCTAGGAACCACCAGTAAACCTGCAGTCTGAGAACGAAGTGGCCTTGTTAGGAACGTATGGAACAATCAGATCTCTGATGTATGATGGAGCTAAATCATTTAAAGGGCTTTATATGTGAGGAGGAGAATTTTAAATTTTTTTTTTTCTGGATTTAACAGGGAGCCAATTGAAGGGGAAAGCTAAAGTAGGGGAAATATGATCTCTCTTTTTAATTTTCATCAGAACTCTTTTTTGCTGCAGCATTTGAATCAGCTGAAGGCTTTTTTAACTGCATTTTGGGACATCCCATAGTAAAGAATTACAATAGTCCAGCCTTGAAAAAATAAATGCATGGGTAGTTTTTTCAGCATCACTCCTGGACAGGATATTTCTAATTTTGGCAATGTTCCCCGGAGATGAAAAAAGGAAATCCTAGAAACCTGTTTAATAGGGGATTTAAATGACATGTCCTGGTCAAAAAATAACACCAAGGTTTTTTACTTTTCTTATCGGAGGTCAATTTAATGCCATCCAGGTTAAGTGATTGACTAAGCAGTTTCTTTTTAAAGACTCCGGTCCAAAGACGACAACTTCGTCTTGTCTGAATTTAGAAGCAGAAAATTTAAAGTCATCCAAGTTTTATGTCTTCAAGACATGCTTGTAGTCTATCTAACTGGTTGGGCTCATCAGGATTTATGGATAAGTAAAGCTGAGTATCATCAGCGTAACAGTGAAAATTTATTCTATGCTGCCTGATAATTTACTTATGTGGAAGCATTTTATATAGTAAAGAGATTGGCCCAAGTACTGAACCCTGGTACTCCACAATTAAACCCTGGAGTTTTAAAGATGATTTATCATTTACATGAACAAACTGGAATCTGTCAGACAAATAAGATTTAAACCAGCCTAGCGCTGTTCCCCTGATCCCTACAGCATATTCCAGCCTTTCTAAGAGAATATTATGATCGACTGTATCAAATGCAGCACTGAGATCTAACAGAACCAGTACAGACACAAGTCCATTATCTGAGGCAATAAGAATATCATTAGTGACTTTCAGCAGAGCTGTTTCAGTGCTATGATGAGCTCTGAAACCTGACTGAAAGTCTTCAAACAGGTCATGCTGTGTAAATGCTCACACATTTGATTAGCAACTATTTTCTCAAGAATTTTAGATAAGAATGGAAGATTGGATATCGGTCTGTAATTTATTAAGTCATCTCGATCAAGCGAAGGTTTCTTCCTCTCAATGAGAAAACATTAGTTTCCATTTCTGCCATACTATCCTCCTCTTTGGTACTGTTCTGTGGGCAAAAAGCACTCGGTAAGCAGTTCATTCTCTATAGGGTCAAGCAAAAACCACTTTGTTACTTGCAAAAGGTGTCTAGTTACTATTTTGTCATTTATACACTTACTGTTACTTTACTCTGAACCACACTTCTGAACTACCAATGTAAAGTTGGACCTCGTCAGCAGTTTTATTTAAACTGACAATCGGAACTCAGGATCATGTTTAAAATGTGTAGTTTTCTAGTTTGCTGGTGTGAACAAAATTTAAATCTTTTCTTTTTTACAGTCTTTTAATGAAAATATTGCCCTGAAAATGTTGTTTGGGAAAAAGCCCGTCACTCAGCGTAGACTACTAGTTGCGCTCAAGTAGACAAGTGGAATAATTCTTTAGTACAATTATGTGTTTAACACTAAGAATCCTTGTGAATAAGAAAATCCTGCTGCAAGTTCCAATTGTGAGAACAAGAAACTTGACCCTTATTTCATCTGCAAAAACTTCTCAGTTTTGTCAGGAAGAAAAAATAATAAGTTACAGAAAATTTAACTTTTAAGAGTTCATTTAAATGTTTAACAGATGCACAGTGAATTTGCAGTCAACATCTACAAAGGCTCAAAAGTATTTATAATTTCAGAGTTGGTAAAAGCAAATATTGTCATGCCTAGCCTGTGTCTGTGTTGTGTTTTTGTTATTTACCTGGTCTGGTATTTTATTTACCTCTGTGTACTGCAGCCTAGCCCCACCTGTTCCTTGTTTCCCCTAATTACCTGGTCTCGTTGTTTATTGGTTCCTCCTGCTGTTCTGTTTTGTATTTAGGCCCCTTCATTTCCATTGTTCCCCGCTGGTGCCTGGTCTTCTATGTCATTCTGTCGGGTCTGGTCTGGTGTCCTGGTTGTTGTAAACCTGCTGTCTGGATTCCGTGTGGACAAGAATTAAAACCCGACATACCTTCATTCCACTGGCTCCTGGTATCTTCTCTGTACTTTGGTCCTACCTCAAACCCCACATCATGACAAATATTCCCTTTTGAGTTATAGCTACCTTTTATATGACTAGTTACATAAACACTGTATATGTTGTACATATTAACAGAATTGGTATTAGTAATGAAGAATTAGCCCACACCGATATTCAGTAATTTTGTTGTTTTCTTATTATAGACAAGAACAATGAAAGAAGAGCCAAGAGGAAAAGCCAGTCACAATTGTTGGTTTAGCTAAAGTCACTTGTTTGCCTAACTCTTATATGTGTCATACTGTACACATTACATTAAATAACTACTGGAAATGTTTTATCCTGGACACATGTTTTTTAAAGAAATAGGACAATTGTTACTTTAAAGTACAAACACTTTGGTGAATATATAAGTTTGTATTTTAAAATTAGAATAGAAACAGGTCAAAAATAGGTGCACATTTACATTACATTTACATTGTTTGTAAATTACAACTGGTTCTCGGATATTTTACCTGAAGGAATTACATAAATAAATAGACAGTAGAAATTGGCATGGGTGTCAGAAAGTGGGGCTTTTAATAATAGTGGAATAATAATAGTGGAATAATTATAAATCAGACAACTTCAGTTAATTATAAAAACTATATATACTTACATTGTTACTGTGTGAATTAGAGAAGATCCACAATTCAAACTTGTGCTCCCAATTCTTGGTTTGTAAATTCATTGAATCTATTTGTTGTACGATCATACCACCCTGAAAAAGAACAGCTTAAAAGTTCTAAAACTGATCTGACACTCAATTAAGACACTAATTAACTGTTACTGATGTAACACAAAATCACAATATGTTAAATGAAGAAATGTTACAAAAACAGAAATCCAACAGTTTTTCTGAAATAAATAAACCTGCTGGCTGGCACAAATGTATGTGAAAACCTGAAAAACCAACCTTGGGGAAATAAGAATAATATGAGCCCTGAAAAACTGTACATTTGCAGGTAAGGCAGCCTCAAATCAGAAACGTTTCATGTTTTAAACCTGCCAATAATCAGTACACTGTTCCACCAAATAGTTTGAAGCCACAAAGTCCATGAGTAAAGACTCTAGAAGGCTTTAGCCTGGCTGTCACTTATTTTTATGTCCAAGGGCCATCAGGAATACACAAAATGCCTTGATAGAGTGAATGCAGCTTCCTTTCAATCCACTGTCAAGAAGCAGCTCGACATTCTGTGATAAGTAGTGACAGTCAGATGTGAATTCAGGTGACGGCCTTTCTGTCTGACTTGAGCGAATAAGATGACTGAAATGGAAATCATGGTATTTTTCCTTTTGAGTGTGCCTCAAAAAGCAGCCCTTCTCATGCATAGAATGTTGGAATTATAGAGATAAAGCACAAATCATCAACATCAATTTTCACCAGACAAAAAAGAGTGGGAGCGTCTGGGGTCTAAGATAGTTTATCCTTTGAGGACAAGATGGAGAAGCAACTCAGAGGTGTGTAAAATCTCTAATGAGCTGTGGTAATCAGCAGAGGTCCTGAATTGTTTATCTGCAGCGTCCAGTGTGTATCTTGTATCACTGATAAAAGAACTTCTGAAGTCTGTTGAGCTCTTGAATAAACAAAATCTGCATATTCGAACTTCATCCCAAATGTCTCATTAAAATACCAAAGAAAAGTAAAAATGTTTATGTTTTTAGGTTCTTAAAACCTTTTCATGTCTAGAAAACATAATGATTTACATTCTTTAATAATCTTTTTTTCTCGTATTAATCTTTCAGTTAGTTCACTACATGTATTAGAGATGATAAAACAGTATAATTGTTAAGCTTAACTGCAAGTCTTAAAATAGTGGAGCCATGTGGCAATGAACAAATTAAGAAAATTTTCAAGTATAAAAGTACAATGAAAAGATGTTTCAGAGCTCCATAAGCAAAACTGGATATTACGTTAGAGGAGCATGTGTTTGGAATATTTTATATGAGGATTTCACACACACATTCTCCCCAGAACATGACACTCCCATGACCATGTTTGCCAACAGAGATGGTATTGTTGATATCTTACTAATGCAACCTCCTATTTGTGCCCGAGCCTGGATAAATGCAAAGGGTTGCATCAGGAAGGGCATCCAGTGTAAAACGTTAAACATAAAATGCGAGTGAAGAACATGATCTCCATACTGCGTCAGTCGAGGCCTGGGTTAACAATGACCGCCATTGGTGCTGGTGACCGACAGACTACCAGTGGAAATTGGGTTACTGTTGGTCAGCAAAGAAGAAGAGGAGAAAGATGTTTGTAGGCAGAGAGAGAAGAGGAAAGGCAGAGTCCCTACTCTCAGTCTTATATGAGAGTAGGGACTTTGAATGTTTGGATTGTGACAGAAAAAGCTAGAGTTGGCTGACATTATACAGAGGAGGAAGGTGGACACACTGTGTGTTCAGCAGACCAGGTGGAAAGGTAGCAAGGCTAGAAGCTCAGGAGCAGGGTTCAAGCTGTTCTACCATGATATGGATGGGAAGAGAAATGGTGGATGAGGTATCTTGAAGGAGGAGTTTCTGAGGAATGTTCTGCATGTGAAAAGAGCGTCAAATAGGGTGATGGGTCTGAAGCCAGAAATTGCTCAATGTTGTTAGTGGTTATGCCCCATATGTAGAATGTCAGTTAGAGGAGAAGAATAAATTGTGGAGCAGGTTAGATAAAGTGATGCCGAATATCCCCAGAGGTGAGAGAATGGTGATTGGTGCAGATCTCAATGGACATGTTGGAGCAGGGAACAGAGGTGATGAGGAGGTGATGGGCAGCTTGGCATCCAGAACAAGAATGCAGAAGGACAGATGGTGGTAGACTTGGCAAAGAGGATAGAAATGGCTGTAGTAAATACTTTCTTCCAGAAAATGTGGGAACAGGGGAACAGACTCTGGGTGGCCAGTGGGTGCTACCAGATGACTGGACAACCACAGCTAATGGAGACAGGTAGGAGAGTACTTGGTATGTCATCTGGAATGAACGTTGAGACTGAGACTTTGTGCTGGAATGAGGAAGTATAGGAGAAAGACATCAGCTAAGAAGATGTAGGACAATGTGAGAACTGAAGAGAGTTGCCTGGAGAACAGGGAGACTCAACATAAAGTAAAGGTAAAGGTAGCTAAGGCCAAACAAAGGGCATGTAGTGACTTGAATGATGGTTAAACAGTAAGGAGAGAAAGAAGGATTTATACAGGTTGGCAAGGCAGAGAGGCCGATATAGGATAGAAGTTCAGCGGGTTAGGGTGATTAAGAAGCAAGATGGAAATGCACTGGCAGGTGCGACAAGTGTGATAGGGAGATGGAAGGAGTACTTCAAAGAATTGAAGAATGAAGAAAATGAAAGGGAACAAAGAGTAGAAGAAGCAACCATTGTGGATCAGGACAGTGCAAAGATCAGTAAGGATGAAGTAAGGAAGGCATTGAAAAGGATAGAGTGGAAAGCCAGTTGGCCCTGATGATATATCTGTGCAGTTATGGAAGTGTCTAGTGGAACAGCAGTAGAGTTTTTGACTAGGGTGTTCAGTGAGATCTTAGAGAGTGAGAAGATGCCTAAGGAATTAATGAGAAGTTTGTTGGTACCAATTCAAGAAAAGAGAGATGTGCGGGAACTACAGAAGAATTAAGTTAATGAGTCATACAATCAACTCATGGGAAAGAGTAGTGTAAGCTAGACTGAGGTCAGAAGTGAGCATCTGTGAATAGCAGTAAAGTTTTATGCCAAGGAAAGTACTACAGATACCACATTTGCTTTGAAGATGTTGATAGAGACTTTTGTAATTATGAATATGAATATATTATTTAATATTAATATTTTAATATTTTATTAAATAATATTTCGGTCTGTTAAGGGTTGTCCTGTGAATACCAGCCCAATAAGGCAGTGGTATTAGGACAAAATTGAAAGGGATGAGCCAAGCTCTGACATTATTGAACAGCAAAACTCTGCACACACATGGAATGAATTCACACAATTTCTTAAAATACAAGAATTTATTAACAAAAATAAGTCAACTCAAAGTCAAACATATTTCAATCAACAAACTCTTTACTAAGCTAAAACAATCCAACTAAACTACCAAACAAAATGAAAGAATAAGGAAGACTAATGGGCTATGTACAATATAAACAAGGTGATCAAAGATGGTTAAAAACCATGACCGAAAGAGTGATACAACATTACCATGCAATGTTATTTATGTTGGAGAACCAAGGATTATCTTGAAGAATCTGAAAGTGAAGTTAAGTTAGTCTTGGAACTAACTTAGGCAGTAATCCATACACCTTTAGACAACCATTCACAATGCAAGATCAGATAAAATATTATTTTAATAAAATAATATTTTAAAGAATGATCTGCTGAATAAAACCAACCTTCTGGATGACCAATTCTCAATGGTGTTTAATTAGCTACCTTTATTTATTAAAATAATATTTAAAGAAATATTATTTTGAATAAGTACCAAATCTTTGAGAAATGGGCTTAATTTTGTTACTTAGTTATCAAGTTTAGCAAAATAATATTTAGGGAAATATTATTTTACTAGATTGAAAACCAACAACCCTTTTGGGTAAATGATCTTTAGCAGGCAAGCACGTGTTCTTAGCTGTTAGCGGTTGAAGCTAACAAAAGAAGCTTATAGCTTATCATCAGAATCAAACACATGACTTTAAAATACCACTAATAAAAGGGTTAAAATGCATAAGTGTGGACGACGTGTTATGGGCGATCTTCTGTGTTTAAAATCACCCTTTAAAGAAAGTTTGTCTTAACTTAAAAAAAAAATACACAAACACAGAACACACAAACTGAGCACATGTGCTGAGCAGATAATCTGCTAGCACTAAGATGGCTGAGTTTCAACACACACAAAACCAAACGTCATAAAATGCAAAATGTTTAGATTATTTCATACTAAACTACTTCTCTCTCTGCCCAAAACACAACCTCTTACGTGAACCGTCCTGAGGAAAAGTTGTCCGGGCGACGAAGCTGAAGAACGCATCCACGGTGAACAAAGGGTTAACTGCAGCTATCCTCCGTAGCTGGGGGGGCTCGTTTTTTCGGACGGCCAAACTGCACGTTACTGCTGTAGCCACGGTGATGCGGTCCCGTTGCAACACTTGTACCTTAATTACCCCCATTCATGAATGAATACCGGATACACAAACAGCAATTCATTCCTACTTAACTTAGTGCATATGATCGCGTGATCGTATGACACTCTTGGATCCAGTTTGGAGAGTTATGTCTGTTTGCCTGCAAAGAGACATTAGCGCGCTGTGTCCCTCCGTCCAGTTCCGCTGGGGACCTGCGTGGATAAGGTCAGTTTGTTGCAAAAGCGGGGTTTTAATTCGGACAGTGACGTCAAGGGAAGTCCGCTGTTATTCCCTGTTTCTGGCTGTGCTGGAAGTAGGTTAATGCAATTTATTTTGAAAGTTCCAGAAAAGCTCGTACTGACCTTTCATTTTGTCCCAATGGCTGGGTCCCAACAAGAAGCACGGGGAAGGTCAGAGGGAGCTGCATTGTATTGCTGTAGATCTAGATCATGTATGAGAGCTGCAAGACAGTGGTGCGGTCTACTGTAGGTGTGACAGAAGAGTTCAAGGTGGAAGTGGGACTGCATCAAGGATTGCTGTAGTGATGAACAGGCTGACAGATGAGGTTAAACAGGAATCTCCATGGACTATGATGTTTGCAGATGACATTTTGATCTGTGGAGAGAGCAGGTAACAGGTGGAGGAAAATCTATATAGATTGAGGTTTGCCCTGGAAAGGAGAAGAATGAAGGTTAGCTGGAGCAAGACAGAATAGACAGGTGTGAATGAGAGGGACCCAAGTGAAGACATGAGGTTACAGGGAACAGAGATAAAGAAGGTGGAGAACTTTAAGTACTTAGGGTCAACAGTCCAGAGTAGCAGTGAGTGTGGAAAAGAAGTGAAGAAATGTGTCCAAGCAGATTGAAATGTGTGGAGAAAAGTGTTTTGTGTGTTGTGTTTAAAAAGTATCAGCAAGAAGATTCTTGATATCTGATTACCTTATCACATGCCTTCTGGAATTGTGACTAAATAGTTTACTCAAATGTGTCAGATCAAAAGGTTCTCTTCATATCCTTAAGATTTAGGTGTTTTTCTTCCAATAATCAGCAGCTAAATCACAAAGGCCTCTAGAGACCACTGATAGAAGCAGAAAGGAAGAGGACTGAATTGTAGGTTGCAAAACTAAATGTCTTTTTAAGCATTTGCAGAAATTAGATCATATGGAAATCATAAAAGTAAGAAGTAAAACAAGAATAATGGACAGAAGAATGTATTTTTCATTTATTCTATTTACACAGTTTTCCTGAAAACTGACAATGTTATGACATATTCTATTAGCCTTTAATTTTTGACACAACACCAACTGTTTTTGAATGCAAACTGTGATTCAAGTCACACTTCAGCGGAGTGGCTGAGCTGGTATTCTAGCTTGACCACTTGACATGATTCGCTTTGAAGTGACATTTGGAGTAAGACCAAGTCACTTTCATGATGCCTGGCTGGAGCATATTCAGCATGTGAACACTCAGGCTTATACTGCAACACCAAAGTAAGATAAGAGTAAAAACTGTCTTTAGCCAACATAGGAGATCATTTCCATGATTCTGCCCCCTTTTTTAAAATTTGGATAATGTATCACTGTTTTTGATGTTGGTTAAAAATACCTGTTTATGTTTTTTTTTGATAAACTTTATTGAAATGTGTAAAGCCTCAACCCTGCAAAACATGATTTTTAATCTGATTTCAGAAATGGTTCAAAATATATAGGTGGTGTTTTTCGTATTGACGTTCAACCAGCTTACATTAACTTGTTAGGATATTCAAGAAAAACACAGGCCTATCCTGAATTAGAAGATGTTGGACCCCCTGTGTGGTGTTAGCGTCGTGCTAAGGGGCTGTTTTTTGTCAAGGCCATATGAGAGTAGCACAAATTGTGTGGAATAAAGAATATACAGGGAAAATCTCCGAATTCTTCAATGTCACCTTAATGGCTGAAACTTAAGTGTTCCAACAGGACAATGATGCCAAACACACATTAAACCAGGGTTTGAGTGGATAAAGCAGCTTGAATAAAGTTTCTACAATGGTCCTAACTACAGCCCATTGAAAATGTGTGACTGATTTTAAAAGCCATGTCTGGGCCAGGGGGGCAACAAATTTAAATGAGCTCTACAATTTGACAAGAGAAGACAAGGTAAGTTTATTTGTATAGCACATTTCAGCAACTAGACAATTCAATGTGCTTTACATGATGAAAACATAAGAAAAAGGGTTCAAATATACAGACAGAATGTTAGAAGCTTTCTGATGGATATAAATGTGAGTGTATAATTTTCAGCCAATGTGAATTAAATTCACAGTTCTGTTATACAATCATTCCACCCAGAAAAAATAATTATTCAAGTAAATACTTGAAAGACCTAAATAAGACATATACCGATAATACATGTTTTTAAGCTTCTGATCAGTCTACATAAAGAATAATAGCCTACCATCGTCACAAAATGTGCACAACAGCGCCTCCAGGTGTATTTGCTTCTCATGTCAGCTGAAATCTTAAAGGAAAATAGATTCTGAGTCAAATATCGCGTCTGTGCGATGATGATTTTACTACTAAATTGCTCTCCTCATTCTAAAATTATTTGAGATCGTGAGAACCTGTCATGTTTGTGCTGCTGTCAGTATTACTTTGTTCGTTTTTCCTGGGTAGGAACGTTTGTTCTACCACGTGTTTCCGGTCGGCTTCACGTCACTTCCTCTCCACGCGACCTGCTTCATACATGTGAGTAGCTGTGCCATTCTCTATCGTCTTTGGAGATATCCACGTTTTTACACAGCTGGGGACACATTTTTCATCTTATGGTTCTCTATAGGCCGACTATGGAGTCCGCAGAAGAGGAGTCGTTGCACGACCAGAGTTCAGAGGAAGAAGCCAGTGAACTGTCGGATGGAGAGGTACGTTTTATGTTAGCATCGAAGGGAAAAAGGAGCTGACTAGCTGAACAGCACCACCAACACGGCCATACATCCTGCTCTGAAACAAGCAAATATTCTTACTTTATGTGTCCGACCCCGCATGCAGTTTTGCAGACGAAAGAAACTCAGACTCATGTTTTTGTATTTGTTTTTAAACTCTTTCCGCTCTGGGTTCCAAAGCACGGATCTAACATTTAACAGTGTCCAGGTCTGGGTAAGAGTTATACAGAGAAAATGGAGTATGTACAAGCATTTATATTTCATTCGTATTATTAAGAAGAAAACTGAATGACGTTTACTTGATATCACCTTTGAGTTCATTCAGAAAATCTTGGTTTTATCCATTAGAATCTTTGGTTTTGTTTCGTAAAATGTTCATACTTCTTGGAACCTTTTTTTTTTTTTTTTTACATTTTACAGCCACTAACTTAGTTATTGGATAGGCCAACACGGAATATCACATACTTGTGAAGTGGGAGGAAAATGATACATGGTTTTATTTGTTTTTAAAACAAAAAATCTAAACGTCTTATGTATTTAACCCCTTTTAATCTGAGACCCGTAATTACATCTAGTGTAAACAGTTCCCTTTTTTAAAGGTTTTTGGCTCAGAAGTTGGTTGGAGAACATTACAGAACAAACATTATCATGAAGACAAGGAACAGAGCCCCAGGGATAAAGTTATGGAGAAGCTTAAGATCGAGTTTAGGTTTTATGATAATATACCAAGTTTTAAGTTTATGATTATTGGGGAAAATAGTGATGCGAATATTGCCACTGCCTTGTTTTTAAATCATAATTTTTTCCCATGATTTACACGTGTTCTTAAGGTTTCTCAATTCAATTCAAAATTAATTTATGAATCCCAAAGGGAAATTAAATGTAGTAGTAACTACAAGTTACTCCAAGGAGTCAGTTTCAACATGGAATGTTAGTCTGAAGTTGGTGAACCAATATTACACCCCTGTTCCACCTCAGGTGGAGGTAACAAACTCGTGACCTCCATAACCTAAAAGGGATAATACAGGGTGGCGGAATGAGTGTGGCACAGTGATACGATACAAATGAAATAAAAAAAGCCTCAGACACAGAAGGAATTGTTGGTGCAGAAAAGTGGAGGATCTCATGATCCTCCAGTATCCGTCTGATCAGATGTTGATCAGCTGGTGCAAACTGAAGCAGATACTTTGAGGATGGTGAACAACAACTTTGCTTTCATTTAAAGTATTGATTGCATTTGCACTGCCACACAGAGCACAACTCCACAGGGGCTTGGGTATCCCTCCACTTGTGTATATTGGTCAGGGTGATGCTGTTTTGTATGCCACACCCCTTGATTCTGCAACCACACCGCCCAACAAGTAAGTCACTGTTGAAAGAAGATCATAAGAACTCCACTTTGCCATAGGCCATGCCAGAGACACAACAAACACGTGGAATATGATCTATTCAGACCAGAATTGTAATTTTTGGTCTCAATGCAAAACGCATCAAAACATATTCATGAGTTATAATGGTGAAGTCAAAGTACAGGCCTAAATATTCCTCAAAATCTGTGGCAAGATCTAACCTGGTGTTCACAGACCCCCGATCCAATCTGACTCTGTCTGTATGCATGTAAAACAGTGCACCCTCCAAAGTCTGCAGCTGTAATGCAGTAAAAGTTGGCTTTCTGAATAGATATGCATGCTACATTTAGTTGTTTTTCATTTATAAAAAATAATAGTGTGATTACTGTGAAAAGGTTTTGGGAATATTGATAAGTCTGCAAAGCTGTAATTAAACTAGAGTGATGTAGACACAGACGGAGTTTTATTTCCACTGTATTGAGGTTTTCATGGTCTTTGGAACAATGTAAAACATATAATACAGACACCTTTTACACATTTACTGTTCGGTTAAATCAACTCTTTGTGTTCATTTCCAAGCTTCAAGAAGCCTTCAGCAAAGGGTTGTTGAAACCTGGGATGAACGTTCTGGCGGAGAAGAACAAGACGTTTGTCAACAATGTGGTGAGTAGTTTATATCACAGCTATGTAAACGCTTCATTGTATTCTTTAGTTCAGATCTGCTGAAATCAGGCTAAAAAGGCTAACTTTCTAATGGACGTTTTAACAGCATATAACAATACTTGCATATGTCATATAATTTTGTTCAAGTTTTATTATTATAACTCTTGAATCTGTGTTCTACATATTTGTTATGCAGGTGGGGTTGAAACAGTGCCTTGCTGATTTCCGCAAAGATCTACCTTGGGTAGAGAGGTTAGACATGACCAATCTGCCAGCTGAAGGCGTCCTCTCCAAACCTGAAGAGAAGGTTCCTGCTGGGATCAACCGTGAACTCGATGCTGATGACGATTTCCAAAGAGAAATGTTCTTGTAAGTGGCTCCCGGTTAAAACGCTGAATCTAAGTCCAACCGTAAATTAGGTTAACAAATCAAAACCAATAGTCTCGTCCTTTGCATCCATCTGTATTTATTTAACACAGACTTATTCCTTTTCCTCCCAGTGACGTATAACGGTTTATCCGATTCAGATTTCTTTTTTGGAACTAGGATATAAGGTACACGAACAGCTTTTAGAATGTATTTTCTAGTCTTCTCGTTGTAATCTGTCACAGAAGTGATGTCACTCCTTGTGTGAGAGAAGAACAAAGAAACAGAGAGTTCACATTTTAAACTGTGTTTAGTTTGTTATATTTGCAAAACAGAACAATCCTCGTACGGATTTTAACAGCTCAAAAGGGTAGAAACAGGCCTCTTCCCTGTGCGCTGTTTAGCATGGCTGGATTTTGCAGCTGTGCTTGCTTCCTGAATGACCTGCATAAAACTGTGTAAAAAATAGGTTCCTTTTTAAGTAGCTTCATTCAACTTCATTGTAAAACACCTTCCTGATACTGGAAAAAGCTAGCTTCACACAGTAACCGTGTCCAGACCGAAGAGCGTTGTCAGTGGATAAGGCTTACTATGGTTTGTTGGGATTGGATGTTTGAGCTTCCATCTGTGTTGATGATGAAAATCATCTGATTCCGGTCACCAGCTTATTTCTAGGTGCATAGGTAATAGTGATTTATGTAAAAAAACAAAAAATCATTTTGCGCCTCAGGACTGCTAACTGTTTTCGTTGTCCGATGAGCTAAACCACTCCCTCCTACTTCCTAATACAATACTTAGAGGATTGTTCAGACCAGCTCTCCCATCTAACGGGTCTGGATCTTCCTAACCTGACGAGTATTACACTATACAGGTTCCACTGAAGAATCCATCTAAGCTGGTGTTGGGAAATGACACACTTGACAGCTTACTTCCAGAGGTCCTTTTCAACAGATGGATTTTCTGGACTTAAGTAGCCGTGTAGTCAGCCAATCAAAACCGTTAACGGCTGCTCATTTCCCTAATTTTACAACTTGCACTTGGTAACCGGGCTAAGTTAGTTTTAGTGACCCAGAATTGGGTTCCAATGATGTCGTTTTTACAAGTTTGGGCTTAAGGCAACCCTTTAAAAACCTCCTATAACTATTTTTGAACCATGCACCAAGATGTTTTTACTATCACTGAAGAAAAGTTATGAGGTGACAGAAATAATTGACTCTCCACAACTCCTCTAAAATTCCATAAGCTTTAATTAGCAACACAGAATAATCAATAATAAAAATGAATCAACTTAACCTTTGCTTTCTCTGATGCTGAGACTGGGGAGCCTCTACTGGCTTTGAGAGACGGAGGATCTTCCATCTTAAACAGCAACTTTTAATCATCAGTGCTGCTCAAACTTCGGTTACAGTTAAAAACCATCACTTCAACTTCATCCTTTCGATCTTACATATATAGTTAATTAACAAAGTCCATAAGCGCTTTTTGCGAATATCGAACCTTATTGCATTTCCATTCATCAATCATCAGAGTAAAAATCATAATTCCATCAACAATCATTGATACGTGTTTAACATGGTTTTCAAAGAAATCATCTTTCATTCTCTTTTTCATGACCTCTTATCCATGTAGTGTGATTATTATTCATGTGATACTTTAAATATTAATCTCTCATTTCATCATGTGTAGTTTTTTTTATTCTCAATCATAGTGATACACTTCTGCAAAGAGAATCAATGACATGACTCCTTATGGGCCTCCCAAACTTTACAGCTTCAGAATGGGAATATTTACTGATTTATGTTTCATTGATTTTATTGTGAGGATTTAATTCATTTCTGCATGGATACATGGAAAGATCTCTCCTCATCTTGATGTAGTTTACTGTATAGTTGCAGGTGTTAAGAACACAGTCTGAAACTGCTCCTTAAATATTTGGTGTTGGGTCTAGAAGAAAACATAATATACTGCTTGGGTTATAGACTTTATAGAGAACTAAATGGCCCTCCCTTTCTGGGTTAAATTACAGCTACCGGCAGGGTCAGGCTACAGTCCTGGAGGCCCTGCCTCTCCTGAAAGTGCACAACATAGCCACTAAGAGGCCTGATGATTACTTTGCAGAGATGGCCAAGTCAGATCAGCAAATGCAGAAGGTAAGCTGTTGATTCTTTGTAAGTATCTGTTCCCTTGCAAAACTGCATCATTTATACTAGTATTTTCGGTGCTCAATTATTTTTGTGGCTATTTTATGTGAATATTGTTGCGGCGTTATTCTAGTTTACTCTCTTGTTCCCAAAATACAAATATTTATGACAATGTGCAAAAGTTACTCTTTATCTTTTGCTTCAAAGGAGCACGACTGTCCTGTAATCTTTTGAAGTGGTTTTAGGCCGCAGTCTCTTTGCTGGGCCGGTCCAGGAATTGGTAAAAGTGAGAAAATTCACACCTTCAGTTGGCGCGGTTTACTTTCACACAGATTTTTCAGACCAGATCAGACAAAGTCATGCAATTGCAAGTCTTTTTTTCAGAAGCGGTGTCCATGCCAGGGCACTGTTCTCTGGTCTGTTGGACCCGGACCAGAAACCAGACTCTGGCTTGGTAAAAAGCGTTCCACGGGTTTGGTGTGAAAACACTGTTGGGACATTTTGAAGGTTTTCCTATTTGTTTGTTTGTTTGTTTGTTTTTTGTTTTGTTTTGTTGTTAGTTTTAGGCTTTGCCACCAGTTTCTGTCGTCTACATGACTGTTGCTATAGGAATGATTTCTCGACTCCTTCAGGCAGATTTTAAACTCAAGGCATGACCCAGAGTTGTGTGACACAAAGACTCAACATGATCCAATTTCTTTTGCTCAATCTGTTAAAAAAACGGAGGATAGCATCCTTTAACTTGGAGAATATAGTATATTATCACCAAAATGATTTAATTTTTTTCACTTTATTCGATTTATTTTTCCTAAATTCATGACTTTTAAATATCCTACCATTCATACTATAGTTTTTTGGTTCTAAAATGTATTTTTTTTTTCTCTGTTTGGCATCAAACAATCATGACAAAAAATAATCATGAAAACGGAATATATTCTGATGGCAAGTAATCTTATTTTAGCGAATGTTTCCCGGCTGATGCATTCTTCTGCTTGAGGGCTGAACCCACGTGCTTCATGATGTCTTTACCTGAAAATTCAGCAAGTAAAGATGGCAAAAAAAATAGAGAAGGAGCCACAAAACATGCTCCTGCTGGGTGTGGATTCATGCATGGTCTGTACAAAATCCCACACAAGACTGCAACATTTTGTACCCGGAAAAAGTTGGCCGTAAAATACCTAAAACTTCAAAGGTATGAAATGGAGAAGGGGCAAAGTGACCAGCAAACATGGCGAAAGCAGCAGCGGCGGCGGCGGTGTTGAGGAAATAAGATATGAATAGTCATTTGATTTGTGCAGTAACAGTTTGGATTCTAAGGCGCAAAACCATAACTACCAATCAAACCACATTGTGTATAGCTGCACTAAAATCTAAAATTTCCAGGAAAATAACTTTTTCTTTTGTTAAAGGTTTATTAGAAATATTTAAATGCACATGTATTTTTTTTCTTTAGATAAGGCAAAAGCTAATCACGAAGCAGATGATCCTGGAAAGGTCTGAAAAGGCCAAAAAGCTGCGTGAGCAGAGGAAGTTTGGGAAAAAGGTTGGTTTATGTTTTTCCTTCACACAGTTTTAAAGGCAAATTTTTCAGTTTAACAAGACCAGCTATCTGGAATCTGTTTGGATGCCAGGTCCAAATAGATGTGATTCAGAAGAGACAGAAGGAGAAGAAGGCTATGATGTCGGCTGTAAAGAAGTACCAGAAAGGTGGGATTTCTTATGGTGGTGTTCTTACCACAATAGTGACACATACTGTATGTCTAATGTATCAGTTTTTTTTACGGGTTTCTTATTTCATCTTGTTCTCACTTGTAGGAATGACTGACAAACTGGATTTCTTGGAAGGAGACCAGAAAGCAGCAAAAAATTCCTCTGATGCGTTGAAGAAAGCTGTTACCAAAAAGGGGTGATTGTTTTGTTCACCTTTCCCTAATTTTTAATAACTGTGTATTCCATGTTATGTTTTTTTTCCCTTTTTCTATTAAAGCTTCAATTTGTTTTGTGTTTTGTGACAGCCCTAATGCAAAGCGAAAATACAAGGACCAAAAGTTTGGCTTTGGAGGTAAAAAGAGTGGAAAGAAGTGGAACACCAAGGAGAGCTTCAACGACGTTTCCAGTTTCCGCGCCAAAATGGCTCATGACAAGGGAGCGAGGAGAGGCAAAGGAGGGAAGAAAAATGTGAGTCGCATGCATATAAAAACACTGACTGACTGATTTAGTAGGGCAAACATTTTCTAAAAAGATGCCTAAAATTTTCCATTTGGGTTTTCAGAAACGTCCGGGCAAGTCTGTGCGCAGGAAAATGAAGGGTCGCTCATAAAACTGACTGGACTTGGACCTCATTTCTTGGGCAGGATTAGGCATGACTCTCTGCAAAACCGACTGTGGTTTTCCCGAATAAAATTTCATACGTAATTGTCAAAGGGCATTTGTGCAGGGAGTTAGAGCAAAATAAAAACCCTTTTTAAAAAAACCAAATGAGTTGGGTCCAAACGGACAAAAATGAACTGCAAGAAACGTTAAAATCCCAAAGTTTGTCATCATAAGATGGTTTTAAAGCCATTTTTTGTAATCGTACTTCAGTATCTTCTCCACCCCTTGCGCTCTCTAATGGATACCATGTATTCTGAGTTTGGGAATATTGTTTTAATGTTTTTCCTCATTCAGTTCTTTGACTTAATTGATTCCCCCCATCTGGCATGACATTTTATGTTACCAAGCTGGTGTTAGTTTTGCCCTTTCCTATTCATTAGTATGTAATGTGCTTTGTATTGACTTGTGGTTTATTTTGCAAAGATGCAGATGAAAAAGAAAAGGTTTTAATGATGAACACAATAAATCACTTCTCTTGGTTTAATTTAAGCCTCGTCGGACAAAAGCTGCATTTTCTGTGACATCTGTCCTGAAGCGCCGGAAGTTAAATCTTGGGTCTTGATGGTTCTCTTGGATCTAGTGGGAAAAGACGATGGCAGAACTAAGGTTTAAAATAAGATTTGGAGATTTTTTTTCTTTCAAGGTTAATTAAAAAATACATTAATATGAGAAATGACAGTCTTTTTTTTATTTTTATAAAAACATGAAGCATATCATTCAAAAGTAAAATTAATTCTGTAGTTATGTTCAGAATGTTATATACATACAGAATATTACATAGTGAGATATGTCAACCATTAGTAATTTTGAAGTTTATGGCTCATAACTAAGGAAAACCCAAAATTCATTTCTCAATATTACATAATTACTGACAGGATTTCAATACAAACATGTTTTGGCCACAGCATGATGAAAGTTGAGCGAAACAGAAACGTTAGGAAAATGGTATAAAAGCAACAGTGATGGTTGCAGCACTGAAGGGATTGTAGGATTCACGTGGGTGTCGCCGTCTTCTGGAATCAGCGCTACAAGAGCCGCCACACACCGACATAGCCGTATCCTGGAAATAGTCCGCTTTGTGTCAAGCCACTTCTGAACCCGGGATGTCAGAAGTCTCATACCTCTGCTGAGTCTTCTACTGAGTGGTCCACAGTCCTCTTTTCAGCTAAGCAAATTTTGCATTTCTTTGGAAATCAATGTCCCAGAAAGTCCCAATATCCAGTGGGAAGTTTCCAATGTCGATAATATGGGGAGTCCTGTCATGGCCCACTGAGTTCAATCAAGTCCAAACTCAACGCAGTTGTGTAGCAGCAAATTTTACAGCTCTTCATGCTTCCCTCTGCTGACAAACTTTTTGGAGATGCTGATTTCATTGTCCAGCAGGACTTGGCACCTGCCCATGCTGCCAAAAGTACCGTTATCTGGTTCAGTGACCATGGTGTTAGTTTGATTGATTGTCCAGCGAACTGACCTGACCAGAACCCCATACAGAATCTACAGAGTATTAAAAGGAAGTCGTCTCCATCTCTCGCTGCTTTGAAGCAGTAATTCAAGCAAAGAGAGTCCCGGCCAACTTTGGAGTGTGGATGCTGTACAGCACATGGTTGGACATACTTTTCATTTGGCTGACATACGTGTTTAAAAAAACATTTCATTCTATGTTTTGTTACGTAATCTTCATTTTCAAAGAAATAGAATTTTGGGTTTGTAGTCACTAAGCCATAATAATCAAAACTAATAATGAACACTTGAAATATAAAACTGTAATGAATCATTGAATTGACTTGTTTAATGGCTTAAAAAAATCTAATGATATTTTAATTTATTGAGAAGAATGGTATTTTATTGCTCATTTATAGCACCTTTAACAGCTAACAGTTGTGAGTGACAGATGGATGTAAAACCTTATGACTGTGATGGATTTATGCTATCATATGTCTCTTCATTTGACTAAACCTTGCATAGTTCCAGGGCTATGCCATACAAAACTAAAACAGTATGGGGTTACTTCTAAAATGGCAATACTTTCATTATGTGGTGGTAATGTAGTGTTATTCCTCACCAGTGGACCGGCAATCCATCCAATCTCTTGACTTTCAGTGAGGGGTGCCGGATATTTCTTTGCTGGTTCCATATGGACCCTTCGGTAAGCCTCAATAAAGGTTGCTGCAAAAAAACATAATTTACATTCAGTTTTGAAATTTAGACGAAAATATTTTCTCTAGTATAAATAAACTTACTGTCCTCTAATAGTGCTTCTGGTGGTTTCCTGGACATGGGTTTGTCTGGGAGGACATGTACTAAAATATACAAGCAACAAACCCATGAGAAAACGGGTTTTGAATCAAATACAGATTTAAATACGAATACATTCAGTATACTAAAACAAAAAGAAAAAGAGTAGTGCAAAAGCACCAGTGAGATCTGCTTGGCTTTCTTTGTTGTGAACTTTTTATTTTAGCAAATGATTTTCATTGTGTCAGATTTTGGTCACAACAGGACAATTCAACATTATGCCATGCATTCAGGCTTATTTAAAACTTAGTTTTTAACAGTATAATGTTATGTGAAATGATCTGCTTAATACTTTTAATAGTCTAAAACGTATTTTATGGTCACATGTCTGAGTCTTTTGACATTTAACTACACTCCACAGCGCACTTAAAACTTCTTAAATAAGTAATAAAAATGATATAGAGCTAAGCAAGATTTTTTTAAATAAATGTAATAGAAGGGCTAGTTTAAGCTGTTCCTCAATTTTACCGTCTACATAGAATTTCATCACCAAAGTGAGGAATTCTGAAATTTAGTTTTTGATATTTGTTTTTAGACTCAAAATTCAAATTAATTTTAGTTCTTTACGTTCACAGTACAACAAAAATAATCTTGGAAGTGTAAGATTTATTGGTATTATTTATCAAGGGTCAAGCAGGTTTGGAGACTTATTTTATTTTGTTGTTAACTAAAAATAAGAAAAACTTACATTTTCTGAACGGGTTGATGCTGAACTCTGTGTGCAGTTTTTGATATCTTTGCTCCTTCTTTACGGTCTCAGCGTGAATTAAGTTTTTACGAACATAATCCACTTCCTCCTTACCGGCGGCCATATTTGAAAACAGAGCGAATTCCTTGTTTTTTTAGTTGTTGAGCTGTGTGTTGCCTGGCAACGGTAAACTCATGTTAAGTTGCAGTTGCGAGGCTCGACCACACGATGGTGCCACGTGGCCAGATTTTGGGGAGCAGTGCGGGAGTTGTTCATACGTTCTACCGGTTAAAGAGATGTTTTCTACTGAAATAAATAAAAAATGGTCCACGGAGAATTGGGGGAAATCTATTGTAAAGTTATGTCTGCACAAAAACTGGCAAATGTCACTGAAAAAAATTTCTCAAATTGTTAATGACTGTTTTATTTAGTGACACCGCTGCATTGTTGGTCTCTTGTTTTTACTTCATATTTGTTATCTGTATTGGTTTTTGCATTTTGTTACATTCTTGTTACAAGTTCCTTCAGATATGAATACCTCAGCTTTGTCTACTTGTATAGGTCTAGGCTGACATCTATCAAGAAACTTTTTCTTAGTATACTGTGAACCACACACACTTTTAATTTTTATCCTTCCACTCCCTGTCTTTATATGACCCTATATTTACTTAGTTACTTAGCCACATAAGTGCACATATGCACTTATGTGGCATAAGTGCATACTAATTTGTTTAACAGTCTAATCTTTATACATTTTGTTTTAATGAGTTATTTTCACGTACTTGCAAAAATTAGCAAATCTTGCAGATGACTTCATCACAATCTTATTGCATCAATTTCTTTTAAATTCTTTCTATTTTGACTCTAGCAATTTTTAATTCAGTTTAACCTTTGTTTTTCGTGCAGTGTTGAGAACCCAGGAAAGGTTGTTTTTAAGCTCTCCTGTTTCTTTCTGTTGATCTTGGGAATTGTATGCTTATGTGTATGCTTGTGCCTGCTACAGCTCACAGCAGCACACAGCTTCATAATGGCTGAGATGCACTGCTCCTGGTTTCTGACTCATAACCTGATTCGAGCCTTATTGGCCCCATGTGAAAAATAGATTGGAAACAAGCAATAACTCAAACACTGGGAGGCCTTGGCAGAAGATTACATTGTGGGTTGGTGACATGTCCCATGTGGGGTTTTTGTATGCGTGTGAGAAGGACTGCGTAATACATGTAACGGGTGGATGGGAGAGCATGCGGAGTCGAGTGCGATCCCTGGCTCCTGTCACAGTGTCCGACCATGTTAACGTCAAGGGAGCTTTTGTGCTTGGAGGCAGAGTGCAGTCAGAGGCCAGTTTGTGAGTTTGTTTGAACTCTACTTGCCAGAAGAGGCACTACAGATGGTGTTTGGTATGATCAAATATGACAAGGTTTCAGTAAACTGACCTCCCCCCTGACATGTAAAGGTTAAAAGGGATTTTTTTCCAGCCATTTAAAAGTATTTTAACAAATTAAAATCTAATCTCTTTTGTCCTTTTGGGTATTAGCATGTGAAAAGATAAAATTGTTTTGTTTTAATATGACTCAGGTGACATAATATAATTGAAAAAAAGAAAAATGAAAGCACAATCTGTAAAAAAAATTCCACTGCGTGATTAAATGGCTTGCCATTTTCAGTATTACGCCAATTTATCAAGATGCGTAATTAACACGAGGAAAATCTAAAATATATTACTTCTCCATAACAATGCTTTTTGCACATTAGCTAAACTATTTTTTTCATCTGCTGGAGTTTAAAAAAAAGTTTTATGTCAAATTAGAATACTTAAAATTAAAATAAGGAAGAGAAGTGTGTAATTCCAGACACAGGCAGAAAAATTACCTTAAAAACAGGAAAATAATAAACCTCAAAAACTGTGCGGGTAATTTATGAATTACTGGTATGAGTTCAAGAGTGTCCTCTGGTTATGATTGATTTTTTTTTTTTTGGTTCAAATTTCGACACATTTAATTAGACTATACTAGTTTAATCTACCTCTCTCTTAACCGTGTAACCTCTGATTCAAATGGAGACATCTGGCTTTTCTACTGGCTGCAAAACAGTGGAACTAGTCTGATGTTCCGAAAGCGATCAACGTTTAGTTGTGGGAGGTGATGTGTAGTTAAGTGGCCTAACTTGGCTGGAGAGGCTTTTGAGGGCTATTTAAACCTAGTATAGCTCAAGCAAGGGCTGTACCTGTGTTCCCAGCAGAAGGTTGAACTTGTCCCCACAGCAGGTTTGACCCTTCAGGGCTGCACCATGTCACCATCCTTCTCATGGTCTTTGTGCAGAAGGATCTCAAGGCATAGTTGTGGAGTTGAGGGATCCCATTTGTGCTTTATGGAGATTGTGTTTCTGTTGGCATCTTCAAGCCATGAGCTCTAGTAAGTTCTGTGGCATGCCTACAGCCAAGTTTAAAGTGGCTGGCATCAGAGTCAGCTCCTCTAAGTCTGATGGCATGGTTCTCAAATGGAAATAGCTGGACTGCTCCGTTCTGGTTGGGGGTTGCTATCTGCCTTGGGGATTCTAGATCTTGGTGTCTTGTTGATGAGTAATGGTTGGATGGAGCGGGAGATGGATGTGCTCATGGGGTAGACCCAGAACTTGCTGGACACATATTGCATCCGTTCTGGTCTTGAAACATTTTAGGGTCCTTCAGAATAAGCTCTGTTGTGTTGCTGGGGGATTAATGTCTGGGTTTCCCACCTGGACCTATTACTCCTGGCGGCTGATCTCTGATAAGCAGGGGATGAACGGACAGATGGATGATCTCAATATAAATCTGGTTGCTCTGTGACGTCTTAGAGCTTGGCTGACATTAGTGAACAAACAGCACCATGAAGAACACATAATACAGCGGAGAGTTGTCTAGAGATTTACAGCAGGGTCAGTTTATAAAACAATATCCCAAGCTTTAAGCCTATCATAGAGCACTTTTCAATCAATAATCTGATATGGAAAGAATATGGCACAGAATATCTGTTGATGGGACTACTGTAAGCTGTGAACTCCACAAATCAGATCTTCATGGAAAACTTGTCAGAAGAAAGGTTTTTTTAATCAATATTTTAAATATGCCAATTATAAGTCCACTTTAAATGCTGCCACTAGTCATGTTGGGGACACAGCAAATATGTGGAGGAAGAGGCTTCAGTCTGATGATCCCAAATTAAATTTTTTGGCCTGCTGTCAAAATGCTATGGAGGACAACTAACACTGTACGTGAATTAGAGCGGATGCTAAAATTCTGGTTTTCTCATCTATGAACTTTCTCCTAAACTTTGTGGAAGATGTTAAGAATACGATGTCAAGGGGACATACCTTAAAAAACGTGCAGCTGTAATTGCAGTGAAAGGTGGTTCTACAAAGTCTTGACTCTGTGGTGCTAAATAAATGCAGGGCACACTTGTAGGGTTTTTTATAAATAAAGCATCTTGAAAACAATCACTTTTCTTCCCACTTCACAATAATAAGTTTCTTTGTGTTGTTCTCTAAGATAATTAAAATATATATATCTGTGAAGTCTGTGGTTGTAACGAGACAAAATGTGAAAATATTCAAGGGGGATGAATACTTTTACAAGGCATTATAAGCCTGATGATGTCATTAGATTTTTAAAACATTTGTCATAAAATACATGACATTTTGTTTATATCACTTCTTTTTATGCACCAGGTTTTATTTAAGTACAGCAAAGAAAATCTAATAATTTTAGAAACCAGACTTGCAGAATGCAGCAAATGGTACATTTTTGTTCTCATTAAAGTATTCTGTGGTTGCTGTTGGAACTACAACAGCACTGAGCTAAAACCATTTTTTCAGAAAGCATAGATCATCGCTACTCAGACTCCTAATACAAGATGAAATGCTGACAGAATGAAACCTGCACTGATCTAAAGTGACCTCAACTTCTCTCAGGATCCAGAGCTTACTCTGCAAATCACATCCTTTTACGCTGGCTTCATATCTAGGTACCAGCCTCTGACCTTTTCCAAAATGACTCAGTTTTAATTATCAAGTGCCCTTTATAGCCTCTAATTAACACATCGTGTCATGTATTATCCAACCTTTTTTCTCCACCATTGCTTTGACATGAAACAAATTAGACGTGCACACTTTGTCTTGTCAAGCACTACCTAATTGTCTACATGATGGCCAATAAAGTAGTTCCGTTGATATTTTAGGAAGAAGAGGAAATATTGTTTGAGCTCCATAACCTTAATGAAATCCCCATCCAAGCTTTTCATGAAGTGTCAATTGCTAAGGCTCAGAGAAAGCTGTAACAATTTCTATCAAGCACCATTCAATAAATATGTTAATTCTCTGTTGCACAGAGCAGACTACAATGGGATTTCAAAGAGAGGATTTTATGATAAACATGCCAGTTTAACCAATTATAACTTAATGAGTATTTGTGTTACGCTGTGAATTTAGAGAGTTATAAAATGAAATGTTGATTTGTGGTTACTTATAAAAAGAGTTAAAGTCTCCTTTAATCAGCTTAATAATTTCTGGTGGTTTGTTTGGGCAAACTAAGAACTCAACCCTGATCTGTAGTGAACATCGTGAGAAAGTGGTTTCGTGCTTTGACTTTGGACCCCCGTGTCTGTTCTGTCTGTGGCTGCCAGTCAACCAGAACTCTTATCTAACAGCAGATAAAGCCCCATCCATCTCACCCTTTGTCTGCTCACGTACAATGATAATAATTTATCTCTGCTTTTTATCAGATTTTTTTTCCTCTGTCTTTTTGACTGGTCGTCTACTCATGTGATTATGTATTTCTACTTGAAACAAGTTAGCTTTAGAAAAGCATGACACTCTTGAACAGGATCAACTCTGCTGTTCACTGCTATCCAAACACCTTACTCTGAAAATGACAGGTGATTGCAGATATCATGTTCCATTACATGTACAAACACACTTGTACCCTCTGCTGGGTTGTTTTGATAGTCATGTAGGTGTCTGGAGCTGACTGGAGACATGATGATTGTGGGAACCTGCCTTTCCATCAGAGGACAGCGCCATGTCACCATTGGTCTTGTCTGTAATCTCCTGTTTAGTCTCAAAAGAAACTTTCTCAGGTAAAAAACAGCGCGCAGAAGAAATTGCAAAATAGGATAAAAAACCCCAAGTAATCATTATCTCAGTGGAGGAGCAGATAAAGAGGAAATTGATACACAGTACTGATATTCATTAACTCTAGGGTTAGAAGTCGGCATATTTTTACTTTACTTTACTTTGCATCTATACATAGAAAAACGCAGGTCTTCGAAATTAGGGTATATTTGAAATGTTGTAGTTTTTGTTTGAACACCCGTCCATATAAAAATAAGTTAATATATTCAGTCAAATGATACAGCAGAGAATGGATCAATGCTTTCATGTTGTAAAACCTAATTCAGAGCCTTCTGAATGAATGCTGTAATTACAAATCCTTGGGCCACGCATTTCTTCCCAATACTATCCAATTTTGGTGAGCCATTTGAACTGTTACCTCAGTTTCCTCTCTGACCCTAGTGTTGTCTTCTGCTGCTGTAACCCAGATATTTGCTTCATGGGTCAAGTGTTGTACGTTCAGAGATGTCATTCTCTAAGTAATTCTCTGGTAATGAGTGGTCATTTCAATTACTACTATCACTGGTCTTCCCATTCCCCCTGGAGCTTTGCCTTCAGCATGGCATTTTTGTCCACACAACTGATGCTCACAGGACATTTTCTCTTTTGCAGACATTCCTTTGTAAACCTGAGAAAAGGTTGTGTGAATCTCCTGGTATATCAGAAATTTCTGAAACTCAGACAAGCCCATCTAGCACCAACAACTATGACACACTCCATGTCACCTAAATCTCCTTTCCCATTCTGATTGTTGGTTTGAACTTCAGTAAATCATCTTATGTCGGCCACCTAAATACAAAGAGTTGCTGCCATGTGCATGGCCGAGTCCCTTTGTGATAACAAGCAACTTTTAAGGTGTGTCTTAAATAATAAATATATGTTTTTGAACAGTAAGGAAAGCCACAATTACCCAGAGAGAATCAATGCAAGTACCAAGGCCAAACAAAAAAATCTTTCAAAATATTTGAAAGCTTCTTTTGGCATACTAAATATTCATAAACCTAGGCATTACACTGAGCCCAGCCTTGCTTGTCTCCTGCTACAGTTAAATAACGCACAAGGGACAACGCTGTCTTGGTGTTCTGAAGTGAGTTTAAGTTTACCCATTACCAGAACAATATGACTTGTCAGTTCTTCCCCTTGCTAGTTTCTTAAAAGTCAGATATGACCAACTGGGGCCCAGAAAATGCCCACATTCTCTTACAGAATAATTATTAAAATTTTTCTAGGCTTACTCTACTACTTCTGATTTTTCAAGTGTGGTTCCTTAGATGTTACTACAACTTGAGGTCCTTTTCTGACTTTACCTCTGCCTCAACTTGAGGCAGAATGGTACAGGAACAGGAAACATGCTTATACTATCTGTATCTGGGTTCTCAGCTATTCTGCTTTGAGTTTGAGGGAACCTGGCAGGGTCAGATAGTGTATTTTATCACAATTATAAATCAGTTACACATTTCTCCCATTAAAAAGAAAAAAAATTACAC
The DNA here is from genome assembly GCA_036173005.1 of Crenichthys baileyi. NCBI lineage: Eukaryota > Metazoa > Chordata > Actinopteri > Cyprinodontiformes > Goodeidae > Crenichthys > Crenichthys baileyi. Next base: position 1,342,456 of record JAHHUM010000872.1, read on the forward strand.
ATTGCACTTCAATAAATTCATTAAAACTTATGAGGCAGTAAACAAAACCTTAATTTAATGGCATCCCATGAAATGAAAGTCAAAGAGATGGTAGCAGTGGGACCTGATAGTAAAGATAAAAAATAAACAGATCGATTACCTACGTCATACACAAATCTGCCTTTCGTTTCAATGGCACAGGAAGGTAAGCTGCCTTAAGTAATTAATGCTATGGTATCACCTTACTAAACATTTAATACTGTAGCATACACAGTTTGATCAAAAGACATACATGTCCCATTGCTACAAAATTAGTGCAGCTATGACTCAATAATAAAGTCACTTGATCTTTCGATGCGAGATGCAGTCTGCGGGACTTGATGTTCCACTAAATCCTCTTTATTTCATCATGCTTAGACACGTGTAACACAGGTTTTTGACTACTGCAGCATACGAGATCCCAGATACAAGCAGCCTAAATGAGTGGGTGAGGAGCTCAGCCATCCGGGAAGAGTTTGGGGTTGAGCCACTGCTCCACATGGAGAGGAGTCAGCTGAAGCTACTCGGGCATCTGTTCTGGATGCTCCCTGGATGCCTCCCGTGTTCCAGGCACGTCCTACCAGGTGAAGGCCCAGGGGATAGCCTAGGACATACTGGAGGAACTATACAGAGGTTGAACAATGAAACTGAAACACCTGGTTTTAGACCATAATAATTTATTAGTGTGGTGTAGGACCTCCTTTTGTGGCCAATACAGCGTCAATTCGTCTTGGGAATGACATATACAAGTCCTGCACAGTGGTCAGAGGGATTTTAAGCCATTCTTCTTGCAGGATAGTGGCCAGGTCACTAGGAGATACTGGTGGAGGAAATTGTTTCCTGACTCGCTCCTCCAAAACACCCCAAAGTGGCTCAATAATATTTAGATCTGGTGACTGTGCAGGCCATGGGAGATGTTCAACTTCACTTTCATGTTCATCAAACCAATCTTTCACCAGTCTTGCTGTGTGTATTGTCATCCTGATACACGGCACCGCTTTCAGGATACAATGTTTTAACCATTGGATGCACATGGTCCTCAAGAATGGTTTGGTAGTCCTTGGCAGTGACGCGCCCATCTAGCACATGTATTAGGCTAAGGGAATGCCATGATATGGCAGCCCAAACCATCACTGATCCACCCCCATGTTTCACTCTGGGCATGCAACAGTCTGGGTGGTACGCTTCTTTGGGGCTTCTCCACACCGTAACTCTCCCGGATGTGGGGAAAACAGTAAAGGTGGAATCATCAGAGAATAATACATGTTTCACATTGTCCACAGCCCAAGATTTGTGCTCCTTGCACCATTGAAACCGACGTTTGGCATTGGCATAGGTGACCAAAGGTTTGGCTATAGCAGCCTGGCCATGTATATTGACCCTGTGGAGCTCCCGACCGACAGTTCTGGTGGAAACAGGAGAGTTGAGGTGCACATTTAATTCTGCCGTGATTTAGGCAGCCGTGGTTTTATGTTTTTTGGATACAATCCGGGTTAGCACCCGAACATCCCTTTCAGACAGCTTCCTCTTGCGTCCACAGTTAATCCTGTTGGATGTGGTTCGTCCTTCTTGGTGGTATGCTGACATTACCCTGGATACTTAGGCTCCTGATACATCACAAAGACTTGCTGTCTTGGGCACAGATGCGCCAGCAAGAGGTGCACCAACAATTTGTCCTCTTTTGAACTCTGGTATGTCACCCATAATGTTGTGTGCATTTCAATATTTTGAGCAAAACTGTGCTCTTACCCTGCTAATTGAACCTTCACACTCTGCTCTTACTGGTGCAATGTGCAATCAATGAAGACTGGCTACCAAGCTGGTCCAATTTAGCCATGAAACCTCCCACACTAAAATGACAGGTGTTTCAGTTTCATTGTCGAAACCCCTGTATCTCTCGGCTGGCCTAGGAACACCGCAGGCTTCCCCCAGAGGAGCTGGCGGAGGTATCTGGGGAGAGGGAAGTCTGTGCGTCTTAGCAGAGACCGCTGCCCCTGCGAAACGGTCTTAGATAAGCGGAAGAAGATGAGTACTAGACAAGTATGGCATAATACATACATGGCAAAATACGAAACAGTGTGACAGCAGCTTTAGAAATGTTTTATTACTTACTGAATCATTGAGTACCTCGGCGCATTGCACTCTGAAAGTTAAACCTCAAGACTATAAAATGGCAATGCAGACCTGTTGATAGAAATTTGATTAACTTTGGAATAACGCTATAAACATCTATTGATAAATCTTTTCTGCCTCTGCTCTTATTGTATTTTGACTGTCTGTTCCGTATTTTTCCTAACAGGTCTCTGAATCATTCAACATTCAGTTGGTTGAGGAGTCTGTGTTTTCATTCTCTGCTGCAGTGCTGCTCTTATCTCTCTTCTTTCTGTGTGGTTGTTTGGCCTTTTGGTGAGGACAGTCCCACCTAGAGTCGATGACACATGTATAGTTACACTATTAGATACACACTAAGTCCACAACTGTGCGTTGGAAATCTCACAGCAGTTCATCTGTTTTATCGTACCTGACCTTTCCCAACAAGACTCCATTTAATCAGTTTTTACTGATAGCAGAAATGCTAAATTATATTAGGCAAATTGTTAAAGACAATGACTGAGGAAAATAAATAAATGTACAGTATAAAACTGGTGTAATTATGGTAAATCCTTAATGGCCTACACTTGTATAGCAACGTTATCAAGTCCCCGAAGACCCCAAAGCGCTTTACACTACAATCAGTCATCCACACATTCATACACTGACAGTGGTAGGCTACATTGTAGCCACAGCTGCCCTGGGGCAGACTGACAGAAGTGAGGATGCCATACAATCGGCGCCACTGGGCTCTCTGACCACCATCAGCAGGCAAGGCAAGTGAAGTGTTTTGCCCAAGGACACAACGACCGAGACAGACACAGCAGGGGTTCGCAATGGCAACCCACCAGCTACAGGACAAATCCCTACTTCCACCACCATCGTAATGATGTGGAGTACATATCCTTCATTAATTTAATTTCAGTCAAACCATTTTTTCTTGAATTCTTTGGCCTTTTGCTTTGACTTTTTGGGGGTTTTTAAGTATAGGGATCATTCATTTAAATATAAGTTTTTTAAATTCCAGAAGTGGACCAAAATATTTGCTTCTGCTGCCCATGTCCTAGCTAGACGTAGAAAGTATTTGATCAAAACTGATTCCAAGTAAACAGAGTTCCACTATCACAGCTACAAATACCAATATTTATACCAACATCAGTGCAAAATGTTCTTATGTAAAACAAAAAAAAAAACATCATTGAGAATAATTTTGGTTGTCAAATATTTTCTGATGAATTATTTTAACCAAACATTTCCAGGTAAACATAGAAAAAAACCCAAAACAAAACAAAAAACATTAATACCTTAAAATTATTAGTGAAGATTTAGGAAAATAAAATACATTTTGGCAAAATGCACTACAATGTTGGGACCATCTCTTTTAACTGTCCTCTGGGTCAGTGAAGGCAAATGTCTCTTTGATGTGTCTTCTTCTGATTGGTCCTTTAAATACCATGTGGCTTGCAACAGCAGGAGAGAGACAGTTTCTAGTCTGTAACTTACTGACAGCAGTCAGAAACATTTTCAAACAGTCAGAAATGCCAGGCTTGAGGGGTTTGATCACCTGATCCTTTAGGGCTGGTTTTGGAAAATTAATTTGTCAGTGTGTTTGTTTTCTGTGAAAAGCTACTAAAAAACTGTTGTTTTCCATTCAGCTGTAAAGAAGTTTACTCTTTTTGTTGTGGTTATGCTGATAATCAGTCTCAGTATAACCCAAATGATCTGAACAGCCTGCCCGCCTATGCCAAAAGTTTTAGCACCTACCTATTTTGGGTTTGACCCCAGACGGATTCAAAGAACTGTGTAGCTATTTCCCCATCCGCCCAGCAAAAACCATGAAGTGGAATTCAGAAAACTCCCATCTGGAGAGATGCTTAGTTCCGTAAGAGGCACATCTTTTGATTCAGGCCTGAAGGTTGAGCCCCCTTTTGGTTCAATTCAGTTCAATTCAATTCAATTCAGTTTATTTATATAGCGCCAATTCACAACACATGTCGTCTCAAGGTGCTTCACAAAGTCAGGTACATACATTCCAATTAATCCTAACCATTAGACATTGCAATCAGATTTAGTTATTTATTCAAATTGGATAAAACGTTTTTCTATCTAAGGAAACCCAGCAGATTGCATCGACTCAGAGACTTGTAGCAGTCACTCCTCCTGGATGGGCATGTAGAGACAGTGGACAGTCACTGGTGTTGACTTTGCAGCAATCCCTCATAATGAGCATGCATGTAGTGGAGAGGAAAAACTCCCTTTTAACAGGAAGAAACCTCCAGCAGAACCAGGCTCAGTGTGAGCGGCTATCTGCCACGACTGACTGAGGGTTTGAGAGAACAGAGCAGAGACACAAAAAGAACACAGGAGCACTGATCCAGGAGTCCTTTCTATGAGAAGGAAAAGTAAATGTTAATGGATGTAGCTCCTTTAGTCGTTTCATCTAGAAAGAAAGAACAGATAAGCTCTGAGCCAGTTTTCAAGATTAGAGTCTGAAAGAGACCACATATAATGAGTTACAGTAAAAGCTCAGTCAGTAGCTATGTCTAGGAGAGAGAAAGGGTTAAACACTGAAAGACAGGGCCAAGTGGATCATCGGTAGAGGGTGACTATTAAGTTGTTGGCAGCAGAAGCTTGGACGATGCCTACCCCCCACCCCACCCGTGTCATACGATCATGCGATCATATGCACTAAGTTAAGTAGGAATGAATTGCTGTTTGTGTATCCGGTATTCATTCACGAACGGGGGTAATTAAGGTACAAGCGTTGCTTGACTTTCTCTCTGAGCTCTACAGAAGCAAACTGTGGTCCAGAGAGTTCCCAGCAGAGACCCTATCTCTACAATGCCGACTGGAGCAGTTTTCCCGGTCTGAAGGATGGACAACGGGACCGCATCACCGTGGTTACAGCAGTAACATGCAGTTTGGCCGGCCGGCAGAGCGAGCTGCCACACCCCACAGCTACTGAGGTTAGCTGCAGTTAACCCTTTGTTCGCTGTGGAAGCTTTCTTCATACTTCGTCACCCTGGACAACTTTTCTTCAGCATGGTTCATGTAAGAGGTTAGGTTTGGGCAGAGAGAGAAGTAGTTTAGTATGAAATAATCTAAACCTTTTTCATTTCATGACGTTTGGTTTTGTTTGTGTTGAAACTCAGCTATCTTAGTGCTAGTAGATTATCTGCTCAGCACATGTGCTCAGTTTGTGTGTTCTGTGTTTGTGTGTTTTTTTTTTTTTTAAAGTTAAGACAAACTTTATTTTAAGGGTGATTTTAAACACAGAAGATCGGCCATAACGCACCGTCCATGCTTATGCATTTTAACCCTTTTACTAGTGGTATTTTAAAGGTATGTGTTTGATTCTGATGATAAGCTATAAGCTTCTTTTGTTAAGGCTAACCGCTAAGAACAAGTGCTTGCCTGCTAAGATCATTTACCTAAAAAGGTTGTTACTTTTCAATCTAGAAAATAATATTTCCCTAAATGCTATTTTACTAAACTTGAAAACTAAGTAAACACCATTAAGCCCCATTTCTCCAGAAAGATTTGGTTCTTGTTCAAGATAATATTTCCTTAAATATTATTTTACTATTTCCTTAATAATATTTCTTTAAATATTATTTTCAATTCAATTCAATTCAGTTTATTTATATAGCGCCAATTCACAACACATGTCGTCTCAAGGCACTTCACAAAAGTCAGGTACATGCATTACAATTTAATCCAAATCATTGAACAGTGCAGTCAGATTCGTTTTTTATTCAAATTGGATAAAAAGTTTTTCTATCTAAGGAAACCCAGCAGATTGCATCCAGTCAGTGACTTGCAGCATTCACTCCTCCTGGATGAGCATGTAGAGACAGTGGACAGTCACTGGCGTTGACTTTGCAGCAATCCCTCATACTGAGCATGCATGTAGCGACAGGGGAGGGGAAAAAACCCCCTTTTAACAGGAAAGAAACCCCAGCAAAACCGGCTCAGTGTGAGGGGCCATTCCCCGACGATGGGGGGTTGAGAGAGAACAGAGCAGGGGGACAAAAAGAGAAAAAAAAGCACTGATCCAGGAGTTTTTTATGGGAAGGGAAAAGGTAAATGTTAATGGATGTAGCTCCTTTGTCGTTTCACCTAGAAAGAAAGAACAAAATAAACTCTGAGCCTTTTTTCAATGTTAGAGTCTGAAGAGAGCACATAGAGTTGGGTTACAGTAAAAGCTCCGTCAGTAGCTATGTCTAGAAGGAGAGAAAGGGTTAAACACTGAAAGACGGGGCCATGTGGATCATCGGTAGAGGGTGAGCACCAAGTTGTTGCCAGCAAAAAAGCTCGGACGACCCCCTCTCCAGACAGTTGTCACAGGTAGACACAGAGTGGGCCCGGTGTAGCTTCTAGGAAGGAGAAAAGAGAGAGAACAAATTTTAAAAGCTAAAAAATAACAGCAAATAATACAAAATTGAAGAGTAGTGTGAGAAGTAGCGAAGGGGGTGAAAGGGTCATTATTCCCCCAGCCTAAGCCTATAAAAGGGGCAAAAACAAGAGATAGCTCAGGAAAACCTTTTATATGGGTTTTAAAGACATGTCCTGGTCAAAAATAAACCCAAAGGGTTTTTTTTATTTTTATCGGAGGAAATTTTAATGCCATCCAGGTTAAGTGATTGACTAAGCATTTTTCTTTTTTAAAGACCCGGTCCCAAAGACGACAACTTCTGTCTTGTCTGAATTTGAAGCAGAAAAAAATTTTTTTAAAGTCATCCAAGTTTTTATGTCTTCAAGACATGCTTGTAGTCTGTCTAACTGTTGGGCTCATCAGGATTTATGGATAAGTAAAGCTGAGTATCATCAGCATAACAGTGAATATTTATCCTATGCTGCCTGATAATTTTACCTATTGGGGGTGAGGAGAATTGGCCCAAGTACTGAACCCTGTGGTACTCCACAATTAACCCTGGAGTTTAAAGATGATTTATCATTTACATGAACAAACTGGAGTCTGTCAGACAAATAAGATTTAAACCAGCCTAGCGCTGTTCCCCTGATCCCTACAGCATATTCCAGCCTTTCTAAGAGAATATTGTGATCGACTGTATCAAATGCAACACTGAGATCCATTATCTGAGGCTAGGAGAATATCATTAGTGACTTTCAGCAGAGCTGTTTCAGTGCTATGATGAGCTCTGAAACCTGACTGAAACTCTTTACAAACAGATCATGGGTGTAAATGCTCACACATTTTGATTACAAAAATTTTTCCAAAGGATTTTAGATAAAAACGAAGATTTTGATATAGGCCTATAAATTTTTTAAGTCATCTCAATCAAGCGAAGGGTTTTTATGTAAATTTAATTATAGCTACCTTAAAAAGCTTGTGGTACATATACGTTTTAAAGGATAGATTAAAAATATCTAAAATGGGGCTGGGGAATCAGAGGGAAAAAAATCCTTTTTTAAAAAATTTGGGGTTTGGTGGGTCTAACATACAAGTTGAAGGTTTAGATTAAGCTAAATTTTTAAAAAAAACCAGGAAAGCTCCACAGGATCAAAAACAGTCCAAAACACAGATCAGTTCTACAGTTACTTTCCCAATGTTGTCCCCCATTGCTGAGGATGAAGTAATTATCTTCGGGAGTATGTCAAAGTTTTTTTTTAATAGAATCAATTTTATTTAAGAAGAAACCCCTTTGTAAAGACTGCTGAGAGCAAAGGAATGGATGGCTCAACAGAGCTATGACTCTGTGTAAGTTTAGCAACTGTACTAAGAGGGAAACCTAGGATTTTTCTTGTTCTCTTCTATTACGATGAGAAAAAGCTGTTCTGGGGGCGAAGTGTCTTTTTATACGACAGTAGGCTAGTTTTCCAGATAAAGTAGGAATCATCTACGTGTGTAGAGGTTTTTCTCTCCAATTTTCTAACATTGTGCTTTTAAAGTACGCAGCTCTGAAGTAAACCAGGGAGCCAGTCTCCTATGAATAATTACCTTATTTTTCTGCGTTGTCTAATGCACCACGCAATGATGAAGTAACACTATGAACAAGAGAATCAATTTGTGAAGGGGAAGAAACTAAATGATTGCCCTTCACTGTGTTTTTCTGTAATAATGACAAAATTAAAAGTGGAACAGATTATTTAAAGGTTGTTACAGCATTGTCTGATAATGATCTACTATAATGAAATTTTCTTTCAGGTGTGGAGTACTCGGTTAAATTAAACTCAAAGGTTATTAAAAATGGTCAGACAGGACAGGGTTATGAGGAAATATTGTTATTTCTTTACACTCAATGCCATATGTCAGCACAAGGTCCAGAGAATGAAGACAAAGGTGGGTAGGTTTGTTCATGATTTGAGCAAAGCCAATTGAGTCTAAGATAGCATTAAAGGCTATATTTAGGCTATCACTTTCAGTGTCAACATGAATGTTAAAATCCCCCACTATAATAACCTTATCTGTATTTAACACTAAATCAGATAAAATGTCTGAAAACTGATCTGAAAATTCAGAGTAAGGGCCTGGTGGACGGTACAAAACAACAAACAGAAGTGGTTTTAGTGCTTTGCAATTTGGATGATGAAAACTAAGGATTAAATATTCAAAAGGGTTGTAGCTATTAATTGGTCTGGGACTAATCAATAAATCAGACTGAAAGATGGTTGCTACTCCTCCTCTTCGCCCAGTATTTCGAGGAATGTGAAAATTTAAATACCGTAATTTCCGGACTACAGAGCGCACCTGATTAAAAGCTGCATGCTCTAATTTTAGAAAGAAAACCAACTTTTTACTTGTACAGGCCGCACCGGATGTTAAGCCGCGGGTGTCCCACATTGTAATATGATTTACACAGAAAGATATTACACGCGAGGAATTTTTACCTTTTAACTTAATCCATATGGTAATATAAACAAATGCATATTGCAAATGCTTTTTTTCCAACAGTGGTTAACACAGCTACCTTTAAATATACGTACGTTATCAGTAACACACAAAATTCGTTGCTAATGCTTTTTTACTGAACAGTGCACGAACAACATTCCAATATCTCCTAACTGATATACACTGCAGCCTACCAGGTCAAAAGTCATTGATCGCCTTCTTCATCTTCTTCCTGCGCACTGAAACCATCAAAGCCCTGTTCTTCAGTGTTCGAACTGAACAGCCTGAGGATCTCGTCACTCACTTCAGCCTCTTTGTTGACGCTCTCACTTAAGCGCACCCGGTCCCCTTAATCACGCAGCAGTCCAGCCTTTCGAAACCCGTTGGTGATTTTCCATGTTGATAAGGGTGAATATAAATGTCTGATTTACAATACCGGTAATTGAATTGTGAAAGTGCTCTTGATTTATCGCACAAGTTCATTGGACCTCTTTGAACTACTCATCAATATGATTGGTCTACTGTTACCAGGCAAAATGTTTTTGGTGGCATGAAAAAAAACATGCATCAGACCATATGACCTTCTTCCATTGCTCTAGAGTCCAATCTTTATGCTCCCTAGCAAACTGAAGCCTTTTTTCCAGTTAGCCTCACTGATTAGTGGTTTTCTTAAGGCTACACAGCTGTTCAGTCACAATCCCTTGAGTTCCCTTCGCATTGTGGGTGTGGAAATGCTCTTACTTTCACTATTAAACATAGCCTGGAGTTCTACTGTTGTTTTTCTTTGATATGATTTCACCAAATGTTTAGGTGATCAGGATTTTTTTCCAGCCACATTTCTTCCTCGAAGACAATGGGACCCCACTATCCTTCCTGTTTTTAATAATGTGTTGGACAGTTCTTAACCCAATTTTGGTTGTTTCTGCAATCTCCTTAGATGTTTTCTCTGCTTGATGCATGCCAATGATTTGACCCTTCTGAAAAAGACTGGCATCTTTTCCTTGACCATGTGATGTGTCTTTCACATGGTTGTTTAAGAAATGAGAAGCAACTCTTTGTACCAGTTGGGGTTAAATAACCTATTGCCAGCTGAAACATAGTCGCCCATGCAGTACTTATCCAATGGGAGGCTCATACCTATTTGCTTAGTTAAATCCAGGTGATGACTTTTTTTTTTTGGCCAGGCAGTGCATATATATCTATGCATACACACACGTTCAAACACTCACATATACAGTACAGACCAAAAGTTTGGACACACCTTCTCATTCAAAGAGTTTTCTTTATTTTCATGACTATGAATATTGTAGCTTCACACTGAAGGCATCAAAACTATGAATTAACACATGCGGAATTATATACTGAACAAAAAAGTGTGAAACACCTGAAAATATGTCTTATATTCTAGGTTCTTCAAAGTAGCCACCTTTTGCTTTGTTTACTGCTATGCACACTCTTGGCATTTTGTTGATGAGCTTCAAGAGGTAGTCACCTAAAATGGTTTTCCAACAGTCTTGAAGGAGTTCCCAGAGATGCTTAGCACTTGTTGGCCTTTTTGCCTTCACTCTGTGGTCCAGCTCACCCCAAACCATCTTGAATGGGTTCAGGTCCGGTGACTGTGGAGGCCAGGTCATCTGGCGCAGCACCCCATCACTCTCCAGCCCTTACACAGCCTGGAGGTGTGTTTGGGGTCATTGTCCTGTTGAAAAATAAAAGATGGTCCAACTAAACGCAAACCAGATGGAATAGCATGCCGCTGCAAGATGCTGTGGTAGCCATGCTGGTTTAGTATGCCTTCAATTTTGAATATATCCCCAACAGTGTCACCAGCAAAGCACCCCCACACCATCACACCTCCTCCTCTATGCTTCACGGTGGGAACCAGGCATGTAGAGTCCATCCGTTCACCTCTTCTGCGCCGCACAAAGACACGGTGGTTGGAACCAAAGATCTCAAACTTGGACTCATCAGACCAAAGCACAGATTTCCACTGGTCTAATGTCCATTCTTTGTGTTCTTTAGCCCAAACAAGTCTCTTCTGCTTGTTGCCTGTCCTCAGAAGTGGTTTCCTAGCAGCTATTTTACAATGAAGGCCTGATTCACACAGTCTCCTCTTAACAGTTGTTCTAAAGATGTGTCTGCTGCTAGAACTCTGTGTGGCATTGACCTGTTCTCTAATCTGAGCTGCCGTTAACCTGCAATTTCTGAGGCTGGTGACTCGGATGAACTTATCGTCTGCAGCAGAGGTGACTCTTGGTCTTCCTTTTCTGTGGCGGTCCTCATGTGAGCCAGTTTCTTTGTAGCGCTTGATGGTTTTTGCGACTGCACTTGGGGACACTTTCAAAGTTTTCCCAATTGTTCGGACTGACTGACCTTCATTTCTGAAAGGAATGATGGCCACTCGTTTTTCTTTACTTAGCTGCTTTTTTCTTGCCATAATACAAATTCTAACAGTCTATTCAGTAGGACTATCAGCTGTGTACTGTATCCACCTCCTGCACAACACAACTGATGGTCCCAATCCCATTTATAAGGCTTGAAATCCCACTTATTAAAACTGACAGGGCACACCTGTGAAGTGAAAACCATTTCAGGTGACTACCTCTTGAAGCTAATCAACAGAATGCCAAGAGTGTGCGTAGCAGTAATCAAAGCAGAAGGTGGCTACTTTGAAGAACCTAGAATATAAGATATATTTTCAGTTGTTTCACACTTTTGTGTTCAGTATATAATTCCACATGTGTTAATTCATAGTTTTGATGCCTTCACTGTGAAGCTACAACATTCATAGTCATGAAAATAAGGACAACTCTTTGAATGAGGTGTGTCCAAACGTTTGGTCTGTACTGTACATACCTACATATTTACACATATACACACACTTGTACATGTAAATGTAATTGCACACATCTACATTTACAAGTTTGATTGGATAATGAACGTCGGCAGTATGTAGCTTACCAATGCTACAAATTAACACTATTGAAATTTGGATCGCAATTGATTTGGATTCAAATATTTTGAAGTTGCACTAAATATATGTAGTACTGCATTCTAAGCCACTGCTTCATTGGCTTCACACTGTAGACAGTCATTGTTTATGTGGTCTGTCAGTTGTACAAAAGCAATCACTCTGGGAAATTGTGCCTGTTTTCTGCTTCTGATCAAGCTAAGTTTTTATCAACTCCTTTTTTTTGCTCACCCCATTTCCTTTCTGACTCACACCATATATTCAATGTCAGTTTGTACGTTTAAGTCCAGTCAACTGTTTTCTACTTCAACACACGTTCTCTGTCTGTCACACTCCCACTGGGGTGTTAACCTCTCAATGTCAATGTTTTTCTCAGTTTGTCTTCTCAAGAAAACTGTAGAGACATTTTATTCCCCTGGTAGAGATCCAAGCAAGCGTACATGACAGAAAAGGGCAAAAAAAAATCTTTATCTACAGAGTTTTGTTAGAAAGTAAGACATTATTGTAGATTACATAGTTGCTTCTGTGAAACTGACATCTGTATTTGTGTAACTTTTTACTACACAGCTTGAAGATAGTATAAATGTATTCAGGCATGTCTATTCAGGCAAACTGTAAAGAGTTTCAGAAGAATGAATTTCCTTAAGTTTTTACCTGTTTGTTTTGATTGAAGCTCTGATGTGTTGGAGGTCATGAGCTGAAAAGAATGAAATAACAGAAGATGAGGTTGCAATCAGCCTAACATTTTGGCCAATTGACATTTCATTTCAGTGAGTTGAAATGCAGTTTAACTGTAGAGAAACCCAAACTTTTAATTTGCTTGGAAAAGTCTTCCCTGAGAAATTTATGTCAAGATTTGCCTGAGGAAGATGATAAATAATTTCAATATTTGATTGTTTTTGTTGGTTGCCTGTTGAAGCTCATTAACACCTTAGGGCCAAATGAAGGAATTTTTTTTATTGCTTCACATATTGTTTTTAATGTGCAGATTTGCATAACCTGTGTGAAATGCTAAGGCAAATCCTGAGTTAATGAGAGAATTCCCCAACATATTGTATTTCTAAGCATCTAATAAGACTCTAATTTGAATTCCATCACTATATTAGCAAGAGAAAAGGAAATTATTTATACATCGCTTTACATGCATTTGTTCAGGCATTATCACACTTATATCTTGTTTTTTGCCCAGAGATCTGGCTATCCAGGCTTTTTTAAACATCTTTATAGCCAAGATACATTATACAAAATATTTTTTTAGGAAATTTCAGATTGCAGCATTGTCAAAAGAAAGAAGTGAAGTGGGATGAGATGAGGGAATGTTTTTTTTTATTGACATCTAAAAACAGATGGCAATAAAATCAGCCTGTAAGGAGACAATATTGCTGCATACTAAATTTAACGTGACAAAAGTTTAACCCCCAAAAATATGTAGTGGGTTTATTTATTGACCTGAGAAAGGCGACTGATAAAATTAAACATCAAATGTTGCTAAGAAAACTGAAAAGATATGGTGTGAAAGGCGTAGCATTAATTTGGTGAAAAATATATGTTAATATAAGAGAGCTATTGGTAAACACTGGCCAGTCAAAATCAGAATGTTTAAATCTTAACCGTGGTGTAACACAGTGGTCAGTATTGGGCCCCAAACTGTTTATTGCGAATATCAGTGACATCTGTAGAGTGACAAATATGTTGAAATGTATTGTTTTGAAAATGAAAAAATAATATTTGTTCTCAAGAGGATTAAAAACTGCTATTCAAAGCCAGATTTATGTTGTTTCAAAATAAAATATAAAATTTAAATAAAATATATACAATGCAATGAAGACTGGAAATTGATAATGTAGCAATTAAAATAATGTTTGAAAAAAAAGTTTCTGGGTGTTGTATTGGAGTTGTATTGGATTAAACACACCTTTTCAAAGCTTTAGTACAAAGGATATTCTAAGTAGATAGCATATTCTGAACCATAAAACACATCGCAGTCTGTATTGTACACTGTTGGTGCCATATGTAAACAACAATGGTGTTCAAAGCTAAATCATGTGTAATTAGATGAAGCAAACACCTTTTCTATTGATATCTAATTACATTTAGGTATCAACCTAACAAATTGGGGAAAGTGTCAGGCAAGGGGTGCAAAATTATGTACTTTTAAAGTCATGAATTCCATGAATTTTGTTGAATTTGAAACTACATGGAGATGTTTAAAGTTAGAAACCATATACCCCGAAGCAATACTCAACATGTATTCAAGGATAGAGAGGAAAGGTATGTTTTTTCCTTATAGATTTTTTTCTTTGTAGTTTTTTTTCCCAGTTGGAGACTTTTTGTTCTATTACATGTGTTTGTTATTGTTGATCATTTCGTTGTTCAAAATAAAAAAAAGAAATAATAGAAAGAAATTCCAGCAGGACAGTTTGACTAACACCCCTGGTGCATACACGCTAAGAAATAACGTAATAGTTTGAAAATAATGTTAACAAAGTCATTATTTGAGGAAGATTTAATTATTTCTGTGAACTGAATATGAGCTAAAAACATCTGGTTGTACATAGCTCAAACATTGCCATTTTTCGATGATTCCTACAAAACGCAACATTGAACTTGGCTCTTTCCTTCCGAATCTACTGGTGTTGACTACCTGCTTACTGGACATGACTGCCAAACAACCACTGAGCCAGATAAATAACCCGCTGTCTGTTCAACATTGTCACTTTCATCATTTCATCATTCTTCAATAGGTTCAGTTCAGAAACAAGCTCAGCATCCTCCTCACAGCCAAACAGCCATACACCCTCCTTTGACCCACAGCTTTTCTGTCACACCTCAAATGTTTTATCTTCCACCTCAGCCATGTACCCTTCTGCTTCTACATGTGTGCCTTCAACCAAATCAGAAGATGCTAATGCTCCTTTTGCCCTCCCCTTTCACCTGTGTGTCTCAAGAAGTCAGGTGAAGATGCAACTGGAGAGACTGAATCGGAATAAGGCTGCAGGTCCAGATCATGTCAGCCCTAGAGTCCTGAAGGTCTGTGCAGAGCAACTCTGTGGGATTCTGCAGCACCTCTTCAATCTTAGCCTGGCCCACAAGAAGGTTCCAGTGTTGTGGAAGACCTCCTGTCTTGTTCCGGTACCGAAGAAAACTCACCCATCAGTCCTCAATGACTATAGACCTGTTGCCCTGACATCCCACATCATGAAGGTCGCAGACTCTTGTTGGCCCACCTGAGTAAGCAAACAATAAACTATCAGGACCCCCTTCAGTTTGCTTATTGCTGTGGAGTTGGAGTTCAAGATGCCATCATACACCTGCTTCAGCAAACCCACTGTCATCTGGACAAAGCCAGCAGCACATGTTCTTTGATTTCTCCAGTGCATTTAACACAATTAAACCTGATTTGCTTTGTCAGAAACTCCGGAAGACTCAGGTGGAGGCCTCATCAATCTCCTGGATCAAAGACTACCTGACAAACAGACCACAGTTTGTGAGACTGAAGGGTTGTGTGTCTAATCAGGTATCAGCAGCACAGGAGCACAGGGGACAGTACTTTCAACATTCCTCTTCACTCCGTACACCTCAGACTTCCAGTACAAGACAGACTCCTGTCATCTGCAGAAGTACTCGGATGATTCTGGTTTTTTGGGGGTCACAAGCTGAAAAGTGAGTTAGAGAGGAAGTACCCAAATAAAGACAAATGGTGTAAAACGACATAGTCTTTTTCTTTGGAAGGTTTTTAACTGAATAAATTGACCCAGTAAGACCTGACTGGCCCCTATAATAAAAACTAATTGATTTCCTCCAATACAAAAGGAAGGAACTTTAATACTTTTGCTCTTATCTCCTTAAAACATATGAAGCATTGAATCATCATAAAAGGAAATGAGATAAAACTAATACCTAATTACCTTTTAATGTCCAACTATACTTATACAGTCATGATAATAGGGATTTATGCAGTTAAGCATGAGGGTTACCATTCTCAATAGCAAAATATATTTTCTTTTGTGGTTTTCCAGCCTAGTTTGTATTACCAATTTAAATGGTAATAAATGGTAAAAGGATATCTACAGAAAAGGTGTTAGCTTCATTTTACTTTATCTTTGAAAATCATAACTTTGACAGAGAAAAAACAAAACTAATCCATCAGGTTGAATATTACATTTTTCTTTAAATTTGGTAACTGAAGACAGATAATTTCTGATTACCAGCTGACATTCTCAACTTAAATCAGCTGCCAGAGTTGACCGGAGGCCATCTACATATGTTGGAATGACATTTCTGGAACCTTTTTCCTTTTATTATGAAAGAAGGGACACATAAATCCCTGGTATCAGGACATAACAAGCTTTGTTTGATATAACAAGCTAATTGACTTATAATGTCAAGATAAAATGAAGGTTTAGTTCAGTATTTTTGAAGTGAGGTTCTGTTAAAAGGTTAAAAGCAGTTAATATCCTACTTGCAGGATAAACCTGTCTTAGTGTCTTCATTTAGTAGAAATCACTATTAATTGGTCCAGGTGGCAGAAACAATCATGATCACAGTAGTCCTACTGCTTTAAACATATCCAGGCTCAAAATGTAATGGTAGTTTATGCAAACTATTTTTATTTTTAAAAACTTTAAACCTGGATCATTTTCCTTTGATTTCATCATTATGCTCTATTTTGTGGTGGTCTATCGGCTAAAGTCTCAACAAAATACATTTAAGTTTATGGTCCTAATATATCAAAATGTTAAAAGGAAATAATGGGGTATTAATACTTCTGCAAGGCACTAAAGGAAGACATTAGGTAGGTAAGATGATAACTGCTTATAACCTTTCAACCAACTCTCACTTGTGGAATTCTGAATTATCCTTTAATATAATATTTTCATTAATGAAACTAAACTACGTAGCAAGAGCAAATGAGAAAATGACGGTATAGTATGCTAGCAATTAAAAAAATACAAATAGCCCCAATATGTCATTTTGCTTGTGTTCCTGAAATGTTTTCAACACTGAGATAAGCACCTCTCTACCTCCATGATGTTTACAGCATCATTGGTTTGCATCATTAACCCTGTGTGGCTGAGGGGCTAATAACACAAACCCAATAGTTCACGGCTCAAATATCCTGAATAGGGAGGTTGTTTGGTGAGAGCAGTGGGGTTATCAGTCATGTCAAATTCCTGGCAAAAGTGGTCACTTTGTTTGGGAAAAAGATCTGGCTTTGACACGGCTTGGCAGTCATTTACCCTCCTCTTGAGTGAAAGGAGCTCAAGGTGTTGGAAGAAAACCTCAGGATATAACATCATTTCAGAGTGCAAATCTTACAAGTCCTGGGAAACAAATGCTTCTTAAAAATGTAATATTACATGACTCTCGATTTACTTAATCAGGCCTTTAAACACTTTTACAACATGAATAATCTACCACATGACGTCTCCATCAGTTATTAGTGAATCAATTTCTTGCAAGTCCTCTAACTCATCTACTATAGTAGTTTTCTTTTTACCTTTTTTTTTGGAATTACTGCAGTTTTCTTTCATTTTGTTCTGCTATTAAGCTAAAGTGTCAAATCTGTCAACAACTACCACTTTACCCCGAGCGACAAAAGGGGGCTCAGGTTCCTGCTGTCGTTCAGTGTTTGCTTACATCCTGGTGAAGCTTAACACCTAAGAAGTTGGTTTCTAAATTTGAAGATACTTCACTCAAGTAGCAACATATGCCATCAATCTTGACACACTCTTGTTTTAGTATTTAAACCCAAGTTAAACCAAATTTATTTCAAATTATCACAGTTTTGGCTAGATGCACAATAAAACAGAGAAACAAATCAAACTTGAATTAAAAACACCTTTCCAATTTGCTATTAACCTTACCAAAGTTTTATTTTTTGTTCTACAGTCATGTGAAAACACATAGGGCACCCTACAACAGCCTGTGTGTTTTGCAAACATACTTAGATAAGTGGATATTTAATATCAATTTAAACAATAATGAAAAATGTAAGTATTTTAAATAAACAATAAAAAATAAGAACAGACTGTTTAAATTATTCAGTAATGCAATTTCTGGTAAGAAATAAATTTGGAAAACTCCACCTTTATATCCTCTTAAAATGGTTATAACTACACACAGGTTTATTACATCAGCTGCACATGATTGCACCATGATGAGTCAGCTATTTTATAAGATATTTGCCCTGTTATAACCCCAGAAAGTTATTTTGGTCCTGGCTGTTGTAATGAGAGTGAAAACCATGGTTAGATTCCCCGAACCTTCAGAAAGAAGCTACTGGTAAGAGTCTGGTAAGAGATTTAAAGCGCTCTGCAACCAGAGAACATTTAAAACAACTGCCAACAAGCCTAGGTCTAGTTGACCAAGCAAGTTT
The DNA here is from genome assembly GCA_036173005.1 of Crenichthys baileyi. NCBI lineage: Eukaryota > Metazoa > Chordata > Actinopteri > Cyprinodontiformes > Goodeidae > Crenichthys > Crenichthys baileyi. The sequence continues at coordinate 1,360,768 of JAHHUM010000872.1, forward strand.
AACCTGAAAGAAGACCGCAAGATGCTAAAGAAAGTCTTTAAAAACCAAACCCTTATTGGATCTACAGCAGCCTCTTGCAACTGTTAATGTTAAAATCTACCCTCGTAAAATCAGAAAGAGAGACTGCACTAGTTTAACTTTCATAGGAGGTGTGCACTGAGGAAACCTTTGCTCTCTAAGGAAAACATGAAGGCTAGACTTAAGTTTTCCAAACAGATTGTAGACAAAGACCAGGACTTCTGAAAAATGTTCTTTAAACAAATTAGTCTAAAACTGAATTATTTGAACACCAAAACAGAAGAAATGTTTGGCAGCACCCAAACCCAACATTCCAGGAAAAGAACCTCATACTAACAGTGAAGCATTCAGTTGTGTCATGGATTTAGGACATTTTGTTGGAGCAGGATTTGGTCTATGTATCAGTAACTGAGGGAAATGTGGAAAATGTAGCACATATTTAATAATGTGTAATATTTTTCATATGACTATATAATGCAATTATGTTGAATACATTTACCCTATAAGACAATTTTAGCAAATGAATTTTAAGGAATGTTTGTAGGTGTTAAGAGGTATAACACATTAATTGACAAAATAAACACCTGATTCAGTCCATGCCTGAACGGCACATTTCAAGGAGCTACTTTGTGAAACTTTTTCAGCCAAACATTTATCTCTTGCTACATTTATTGGCAGCCCTGGTAATGATGTCTGAAGTGTTTCATAATGAATTCATATTTTTTTTCATTAGCATAATGCCTTGCTGACATTTTCTTTTAGAAAAATACTCCCTTTACTTTAAGCACATCTATTCCGTGGGGGAAAATTCCAACCTTCAGAAATAATTGAAGAAGCTTGATATTGTTTCCGCTGATTTGGCCATATGTTGTAAATCATTATCCTGCTAAAAGATCCAGGGACAGCCCATTTCATAACAGAGGGCTTGAGATGCTTTTCCACATATTCATCTTTTTTTTTATTGTCAGACCCTCCTGTTTGATGCTGAAAAACTCAATCTTTATCTTGTCTGACCAGAGACCACAGATTTTTTATTAAATCCGAGCTGTTTAGATTTCACACGATGAGTCAGAAAAGGGACTGGCAACCTGTCCAGGGTGTACCCCGCCTCCCGCCCATAGACTGCTGGAGATAGGCACCAGCTTCCCCGCAACCCACTATGGAAGAAGCTGTAGAAAATGACTGACTGACTGAGTCAGAAAAGTGTTTTTGATCCTAATGTATGCCCCAAACAATCAGCTGGGATAAATATTCTGTTCCATAAATGTTATTGAGACTTGGAGACCCAGAGAGGCTTCTCTTTGCTTCTAACGGCAAACTTAATTCACTTTGCCTTGCTGTGTGTCGTAGGAAGATAGACTGGGGTCCTTGTCCAGCCTATTGGCCAGTGACTAAGAGAAATATACCTTGGTGTCATATTATAATTATACCACTTGGAAACTACGAGTCAAGAATTACTTAGTTAAGATTTATAGACACTCATCAACTTAAGGACATAAAGTTTAACTTAGGAAAGCACCCAGTTCCATTAATTTGATTCAGTTTTAAGGGATATCTGTAAATATAACGCTGATTTCTATTAAAAATATTATTTCTTTAATAGGCATTTTGAATAAATATACTGAACTTAAAGGTTGGATTTTTTAAGAAGAAAAAAATAAATTTAATGTGAGATTTTGTTACTGCAATAAAAAATAAATTTTATTTTAAGACCAATGAATGTGAAGACATTGTAATAGGCTGAAAAGATGTTTGTGAAGCCAAATCAGAAAAGCTTGGAAAAAGATTTGATGGAGAAGACCATTTTAAAGGTTACTGTTGAAATACTGAAATACAGAATCTGTCTGACCCTGTTTTAATCATCGCTATGTAGTGTTGAATAATACATGAACAGATTTGTATTGAGTGACCAAGTGTTGTGCTTTCACCTCAGTCATTAGTCAGTCAGTGAAGACTATCGATTCCTCTTTTCGTTCTTTCTGATTATAACTCTTCATATTACCACTTTACCTTCCTATTTGATGGTCTGCCAGTCACACATTATCTTCCTCAAAAAGTTTCAATCACAAAATCTTAAGACCTAAAGTAGAAAAAAAGAGTGAGAGAGAAATAAACTGTTTCATTCGTACTTTTGACTATTTATCAACAGAAGTGTCCAACTGTACAATAAAAGATGGCAACGTATTCATTCTTTCATCTGGTTGTGCTAGTAGGATAACAAATAGAGATTGATGAGCTTATTAAATTCAGTTCGAGCCAATGAAAGGCAAACTACAGGGTTTATGCCCGTTCACAGTAAAGGTCAGCTGTGCAGCTGCCTTTAAAAATCTATTTTGTCCTTCATTTATTTATTTATTTATCTGGGACCATAAACAGAAAACACTGAGCTCAAAGATGTACAGCACCAGATTATAGCTTTTTCACCTTATTACCATCTGCTGTCCAGATCATCAAGGATGCTAATTAAAGAATTAAAGAAGACTTTAATGGAAGGATTTATCAAAAGTTTGAATATTATCATTTATTATTTAAGATAGAAATCTAAGAGTTCTCGCAAAACATTGCAAACAAATCAGTGTTTACAAATCAGTGGACATTTTTTACATGGCCCCAGGTATTCGGGCTGGCCTAGTAAAGATCTTCCTTAGAGAGATGGAGCTTCCGCTGGTGATAGATATTTCCGGACACTGAAAATGACACCAGGGATATACAAGCTTACACTGTTTTTTTTTTTTTTTTTTTTAAATTAAAAAACCATAGAAAGGTATAAATTGTTTTTAAAACAGGTAGTGTAATGGTGTTTTTCGGTCCTGGATTTGTTAGCTGTTATGAGGTTAGCAGCTGGAAAGATGAGCTTGGATCACAGACTTAAGCCTGATTCACCCTGTGCATTCATTGGCTGTCTTAACCAAAATATTTTGTCAAAAGAGAATTATGAGAGAATGTTGTGAAGTTTCTCAGATTAACCTGTGATGGTACAATGTTAATGTCCTTAGCAATGAAGGTCAGCTGTGATAACCTTGAATGGGTGATCTGTGATTGTTTAGTGTGACAAATTAAGCATTCAGTGTGACTGCTAATTAAACATTCTCATTACCAAAGACCAATGATAAATATCCAGCACTGCCGGAACATTTTGGGGAAAATCGTGCAGTGTCACTGGTGCTGCGATAGACATCTCATCTATGTCCTGTGTGCTGAGCTGAAGGTACAATTAAGCTCATGGGGGTTCTGGTCCAGGGAGAAATCTCCGGAAAGATGCATTAAACTGGAAAGACTAAACACAGGAGATCCTCTGAAAACTAATGATCATATTGACACATTTGGCAACATATGAACAGATTATTGACAAATAATCCATATAGAGAAAATAGATTTTTTTTTTACATGAGCATCTGCAGTAAGTAAAACCTACTGTACTGCTGTTTTGTTTTAGTCATTTACTCTGTCTCACTGAACTGAGCTCCCCTTTCCAAAGCTTGTCTTTATTTGGTTTTTGTGTTGACTTTACAATTCACTACTTTTCACTTGGGGTGAGTAATAACTGAATTGTGTGCTTTTGTGACATTTGATTAAATTATGTGGTTTGTTTAGGTGTAATTGTGCTGTGATTATCATTATGGAAAAGTCAGTTGACTTGTGCTGGCAGTGGTACACAGATGTGCTACAAACTAAGTGGATGACTTAGCAAAGTTAGGTGTGCTGCTTTAGTTAGAGCTTGGGGAGATTGGGTATAAGCTAGACAGAGGAGGTCTAACTGTGACATAGACACCTCGTTGCTGTTTGCCACTTTTGTTCAATTCTTGTCTTAAAGGCTGGACGGTGTTAGCACCTCAGGGCCATGAGAGTGCACAGATTTATGCCTGTATAAATTAGCTAATCTTTAGCCTATTAGGAAGATCATTGCATTAATCTTTTATTTTCACACTACCTTTCACATTGATGCAGAACACCTTTTCAAAGATGAGCCCTGGCAGCCAAAAAACATTGACTTAATTGGAAAGCAATCCCAAAGTGTAGCTTCCAGATCTGAATCCCACCATCCCAACACAAAAATAATAGTTAAACAAACATGTTGAGACTGTATAATTTGAAACATTGTTTAGAATGAGTGACATTCTTTCTGAGTGGAATAAGAGGAGGAGCAGTATGTTGGTTAAATGCTCCTTCTCAGCTTTCCCACAGCAGCTGAATTGCTGACTGGCATTTTCCACAGCAGAAATGGAGAACAGGTACAATATATAGCTTCTCACATACAACCAGGCAGTTTCGCTACACACACCACACACACACACACACACACACACACACACCTGGAGAGCTTACATGGCTTTGCATGAAGAGCTGGTACTTAGCCAGCAGCGGTTGCCAAGAACCCATCATCACACTTTTTAGCTGGCAGTCTCTCGACAGTCCATCCTTTTGCAGATCTCCTATTAAAATGTGTTTGTGTGTGTGTGCACGGAGGTGTTAATGTTTGTTTCTCTAGAGCGGTAATATGTCAGTGATGGTAAGTTCAGCTGCATGCACTGAAAGACAGAACAACAGTAAATGCTGTTAATATGCAGAGTGCTACTCTCCTGCCACATTATGTCTTCTAACAGGTCCCAACTTTAACTGATTACATTCAGTCACACACCAGCAGCTGCTTATACTGCATTGCTGCACTGTATGGGCTCATATCGTGGAGAAGTTCAGAAAGTGATCAAATCAGTCAACTTTGGTTGACACAATTGTCAGATATCTACAAACATTATGAGAGTTCTCAGTTCTTTTCTTCTTGTCGTGTAGATGCTGTTTCAGTCCCATGCAACTTTGCATATTTTAGAGAGGAAAACCAAAGATCAAAATCAAATTTACCTTTAAAAAACCAGCATGTGGTGTTGTCAGTGATGGAAACTTTAAGATAACGGAAATTAAAGTTCAAATTCCAATAAACAAAAATTTTGAAGACATCATTTTATTAGCAACTCAAGAAATATTTGCTGTAGTCATTAAGTAAAAAACTAGCCAAAATATACAGTAATCAAGCATAACATTGTGACCAGCTGTTTAAAAGGGCGTTAGCCCCTTCTGCTGCCAAAACAGTCCTGATCCATTGAGGTATGGACTCTATTAGGCCCCATTTGTGAGGTATCTGGCACCAAGATTTTAACATTAGATCCTCTAATTTCCTTAAGTCGCAAAGTAGGGTATAAAATGTTTAAACTTGATTGAGTCACAGATAAGCAACTGCATTGAGATCTGTGGAAGTTAAGTCAATGCCTCAAACTCAAGCTCCTCAAACTATTACTGAACCATTTTTGCTTTGGGGCAGTGCTCATTATTCTGCTGAAGGAGGCCACACCACAGGCATTAGGCAGTTTTCATCAATCTAAGTAGGTTTGTGGTACATGTCAAAGTAAAGTGCACACTGATGTTTCGACTCCGCCATGGCTTCTTCCTATAGTGCAGCTATGGGAAGGTAAACAACTCACAAGCACCTGGTTATTCATGTAATGTAAGTAAAACAAAACAAAACAAAACAAAACATGATTCATCAGTCCAGGCTACTTTCTTACAGTGCCCCATTGTCCAATTCTAAAGCTAGCATAACAATTATTTGGGCTTTCAGCAACGGACAGGGGTCAGAATGGACATGCTGTCTAATGTTTCTTTGCTGGCAAATAGACATAAATCTTCAACTGGATCCAAGAATGTCATACGATCATGCGATCATATAAACTATGTTAAATAGTAATGAATTGCTGTTTGTGTATCTGGTATTCATTCATTCATGAATGGGGTAATTAAGGTGTAAGCATGGCTTGACTTTTCTTTCTGGGGTCTACTGAAGCAAACCGTGTTCCAGAGAGACCCTGTCTCCACAACGCCGAGTGGAACAATTTTTCCCGGTCTGAAGGAAGGACAAAGGTACCGCAATACAACGCCACTCTGCGTGCAATTCTTCCCGCTCTGCGTGCAATTCTTCCTGCCCCCCACTGCTAGGGAGGTTAGCTGCAAGTTAACCCTTTGTACACTGTGGATGCTTTCCTCAACTTGGGCGGAGTGTTTAGCTTAGAATGAAATAATCTAAACAATGTTCATTTTATGACGTTTGGTTGTGTTGTGTTGTGTTGAGAACTCAGCTATATTAGTGCTAGCAGATTATCTGCTCAGCACATATGCTCAGTTTATGTGTTCTGTGTTTGTGTTTTTAAAGTTAAGACAAACTTTATTTTAAGGGTGATTTTAAACACAGAAGATTAGCCATAACGTGCTGTCCACGATTATGCATTTAACCCCTTTTATTAGTGGTATTTTAAAGGTATTTCTTTGATTCTGATGATAAGCTACAAGTTTCTTTTGTTAGCCCCAACCGCTAACAGCTAAGAACACGTGCTTGCCCAGCTGAAGATCATTTGCCCAAAAAGGTTTAGTTTTAACCTAGGAAATAATATTTCCCTAAATGTTATTTTACTAAACTTGATAACTAATTAAACACCATTAACACCCATTTATCCAGAAAGATTTGGTTCTTATTCAAAACAATATTTCCTTAAATATTATTTTACTATTTCCTTAATAATATTTTTAAAATTTTTTAAAAATAAAAGGCAGCTAATTAAACACCGTTGGAATTGGTCTCCAGAGGTTGGTTTTTTTTCAGCAAATCTTTTTTAAAATATTTTTTTTAAAAAAATGTTTTATCTGATCTTGCATTGTGAAGGGTTGTTTTGAAGGTATACCAAATTTTGCCTAAATTGGTTCCAAAACTAACTTAACTTTATTTTCCAGATTCTTCAAGATAATACTTGGTTCTCAACATGATAATATTGCATCACTCTTTGGTCATGGTTTTCAACCATCTGTGATCACTGTTTTATTTTTGCTAGCCCATTAGTCTTCCTCATTCTTTCATTCTGCTTGGTAGTTTTAGTGGGGTTTTTAGCATAGTAAAGATTTTGTTGATCAAAAATTTGTTTGACTTTGAGT